>JAENJI010000063.1:128676-142980 GCA_018901935.1 Pugionium cornutum
TTTTATTTTGAGCTTAGAATGATACGAATCAATGTCCACGTTAATCTTGCTAAATTTTCTATATTTTAACAAAATTTGAGACTGAAATAGAGACGACAAAGCGTCCAAGTAATCCAATCTTTCCCAAACTGCGTGATGTCATGCTTTATGCATCATTTATAAGCCTTTACTTAAGTAGCACCCATGGCCAGTTTAGAATGATAACTTTAACTGGCCGATCAACTTGACATATCCGCAATAAATCGTCTGTAAATTTTGATTTACATCTCAGAATGACAAGAATCCAATATCCCATTAAACTAGCTCAATTTTCTATTGTAACTGAATTTGAGAAAAAAATAGATACGACAAAGCGTCCAAATAAACAAATCTATCAAAAATTGTGTGATGCCATGCATTGTTTCATTTAGAAGCCTTTACTCAATGAGCAACAATGATCAGTCTAGAATGATCACTTTAACTGACAGATATACTTGACATGTCCGCACTAAATCGTCTCTAACTTTTGATTTAGAGCTCAGAATGACACCAATCGAATGCCCACGTTAAGCTAGCTCAATTGTCTATATTGTCACAAAATTTGAGACAGAAATAGAGACGACAAGTAATCCAAGTAATCCATTCTATCCTAAAATTCGTGATGCCATGCTTTATGCTTCATTTATAAGCCTTTACTTAAACACCACCAATGATCACTTTAACTGGACGATAAACTTGACAGCTCCGCACTAAATAGTATGTAACTTTTGATTTAGAGCTCAGAATTACACGAATCCAGTACCCATGTTATTCTAACTCAATTTTTATTTTGAGCTTAGAATGACACGAATCAATGCCCACGTTAATCTTGCTAAATTTTCTATATTTTAACAAAATTTGAGACAGAAATAGAGACGACAAAGCGTCCAAGTAATCCAATCTTTCCCTAACTGCGTGATGTCATGCTTTATACATCATTTATAACCCTTTACTTAAGTAGCACCCATGGCCAGTTTAGAATGATAACTTTAACTGGCCGATCAACTTGACATATCCGCAATAAATCGTCCGTAAATTTTGATTTACATCTCAGAATGACAAGAATCCAATATCCCATTAAGCTAGCTCAATTTTCTATTGTAACTGAATTTGAGAAAAAAATAGATACGACAAGTCGTCCAAGTAAACAAATCTATCCAAAACTGTGTGATGCCATGCATTGTTTCATTTAGAAGCCTTTACTCAATGAGCAACAATGATAAGTCTAGAATGATCACTTTAACTGACAGATATACTTGACATGTCCGCACTAAATCATCTCTAACTTTTGATTTCGAGCTCAGAATGACACCAATCAAATGCCCACGTTAAGCTAGCTCAATTTTCTATATTGTCACAAAATTTGAGACAGAAATAGAGACGACAAATCAACCAAGTAATCCAATCTATCCTAAAATTCGTGATGCCATGCTTTATGCTTCATTTATAAGCCTTTACTTAAAGAGCACCAATGATCACTTTAACTGGCCGATCAACTTGACATATCCGCAATATATCGTCTGTAAATTTTGATTTACATCTCAGAATGACAAGAATCCAATATCCCATTAAACTAGCTCAATTTCCTATTGTAACTGAATTTGAGAAAAAAATAGATACGACAAAGCGTCCAAATAAACAAATCTATCAAAAATTGTGTGATGCCATGCATTGTTTCATTTAGAAGCCTTTACTCAATGAGCAACAATGATCAGTCTAGAATGATCACTTTAACTGACAGATATACTTGACATGTCCGCACTAAATCGTCTCTAACTTTTGATTTAGAGCTCAGAATGACACCAATCGAATGCCCACGTTAAGCTAGCTCAATTGTCTATATTGTCACAAAATTTGAGACAGAAATAGAGACGACAAGTAATCCAAGTAATCCATTCTATCCTAAAATTCGTGATGCCATGCTTTATGCTTCATTTATAAGCCTTTACTTAAACACCACCAATGATCACTTTAACTGGACGATAAACTTGACAGCTCCGCACTAAATAGTATGTAACTTTTGATTTAGAGCTCAGAATTACACGAATCCAGTACCCATGTTATTCTAACTCAATTTTTATTTTGAGCTTAGAATGACACGAATCAATGCCCACGTTAATCTTGCTAAATTTTCTATATTTTAACAAAATTTGAGACAGAAATAGAGACGACAAAGCGTCCAAGTAATCCAATCTTTCCCTAACTGCGTGATGTCATGCTTTATACATCATTTATAACCCTTTACTTAAGTAGCACCCATGGCCAGTTTAGAATGATAACTTTAACTGGCCGATCAACTTGACATATCCGCAATAAATCGTCCGTAAATTTTGATTTACATCTCAGAATGACAAGAATCCAATATCCCATTAAGCTAGCTCAATTTTCTATTGTAACTGAATTTGAGAAAAAAATAGATACGACAAGTCGTCCAAGTAAACAAATCTATCCAAAACTGTGTGATGCCATGCATTGTTTCATTTAGAAGCCTTTACTCAATGAGCAACAATGATAAGTCTAGAATGATCACTTTAACTGACAGATATACTTGACATGTCCGCACTAAATCGTCTCTAACATTTGATTTAGAGCTCAGAATGACACCAATTGAATGCCCACGTTAAGCTAGCTCAATTTTTTATATTATCCCAAAGTGTCCAATCAAGCCAATCTATTAAAACCTGTTAGATGTCATGCATTATGCTTCATTTATAAACCTCTACTCATTGAGCACCAATGATCAGTTTAGAATAATCATATTAACTAGCCGATTAAGGTTACATGTATGCACCAAATCGTTCGTAATTTTTGATTTGAGCTCAGAATGACACGAATCCAATGCCCATGTTAAGCTAGCTCAATTTTCTATATTGTGACAAAATTTGAGACAGAAATAGAGATGAAAAAGCGTCTAAGTAATCCAATCTATCCCAAACTGTGCTATGCTATGGTTTATGCTTCATTAACTAGCCGATAAACCTCACATGTGTGCAGTAAATCTTCCCTAACTTTTTGTTTTGAGCTCAGATTTATACTAATACAATGCGCACGTAAGCTTGCTAAAGTTTCTATATTTGGACA
The DNA here is from genome assembly GCA_018901935.1 of Pugionium cornutum. NCBI lineage: Eukaryota > Viridiplantae > Streptophyta > Magnoliopsida > Brassicales > Brassicaceae > Pugionium > Pugionium cornutum. The sequence continues at coordinate 131,776 of JAENJI010000063.1, forward strand.
AAATTTGAGATAGAAATAGAGATGACAAAGCATGCAAGTAATCCAATCTATCCCAAACTGCGTGATGTCATGCTTTATGCTTCATTTATAAGCCTTTACTTAATGAGCTCCAATGATCAGTTTTACAATGATTATTTTAATTGGCCAATCAACTTAACATTTCCAAACTAAATCGTCCATAACTTTGATTTGGACCGTAGAATGACACATATCCAATGCCCACGTTAAGCTAGCTCAACTTTCTACATTGTAACAAAATTTGAGACAGAAATATACATACGAAAAATCGTCCAAGTATTCCAATCTATTCAAAACTGTGTGATGCCATGCATTATGCTTCATTTATAAGCCTTTACTCAATGAGCACCAGAGACCAATTTACAATAATCATATTAACTGACCGATGAACTTGACATGTACGCACCAAATCGTCAGTAACTTTTGATTTTGAGCTCAGAATGACACGTATCCATTGCTCACGTTAGGCTAGATAAATTTTCTATATTTTAACAAAATTTGAGAAAGAAATTGAGACGACAAAGCGTACAAGTAATCCAATATATCCAAAACTATGTGATGCCATGCATTATGCTTCATTTATAAGCCTTTACTTAATGAGCTCCAATGATCAGTTTACAATGATTATTTTAATTGGCCAATCAACTTGACATTTCCAACTAAATTGTCCATAACTTTGATTTGGACCGTAGAATGACACATATCCAATGCCCACGTTAAGCTAGCTCAACTTTCTACATTGTAACAAAATTTGAGACAGAATTATACATACGAAAAATCGTCCAAGTATTCCAATCTATTCAAAACTGTGTAATGCCATGCATTATGCTTCATTCATAAGCCTTTACTCAATGAGCACCAGAGACCAATTTACAATAATCATATTAACTGACCGATGAACTTGACATGTCCGCACCAAATCGTCAGTAACTTTTGATTTTGAGCTAAGAATGACACGTATCCATTGCTCATGTTAAGCTAGATAAATTTTCTATATTTTAACAAAATTTGAGAAAGAAATTGAGATGACAAAGCGTACATGTAATCCAATATATCCAAAACTATGTGATGCCATGCATTATGCTTCATTTATAAGCCTTTACTCAATGAGCACCAATGATCAGTTGCAAATAATCATATTAACTGGCCGACCAACTTGACATGTCGCATTAAATCGTCCGTAACTTTTGATTTTGAGCTCAGAATGATAAGAATCAATGCGCGCATTAATCTTTCTAAATTTTCTATATTTTGACAAATTTTGAGACAGAAATAGAGACGACAAAGCTTCCAACTAATCCAATCTTTCTCAAACTGCGTGATGCCACACTTTATGATTCATTTATAAGCCTTTACTTAAAAAGCGCCAATGACCAGTTTAGAATGATAACATTAAGTGGGCGATCAACTTGACATGTCCGCACTAAATCGTCTGTAATTTTTGATTTAGAGCTCAAAATGAGACGAATTCAATGCCCACGTTAAGCTAGCTCAATTTTCTATATTGTAACAAAATTTGAGACAAAAATAGATAAGACAAAGCATACAAGTAATCCAATCTATCCAAAACCGTGTGATGCAATGCATTATGCTTCATTTAGAAGCCTTTACTCAATGAGAACAAATCATCAGTTTAGAATAATCATATTCATAGGCCGATCAACTTGACATGGCGCACTAAATTTTCCGTAAAATTTTGATTTTGAGCTTAAAATGATATGAATCAATACCCACGTTTAGCTTGCTAAATTTTCTATATTTTAACAAAATTTGAGACAGAAATAGAGACGACAAAGCGTCCAAGTAATCCAATCTTTCCCAAACTGCGTGATGTCATGCTTTATGCATCATTTATAAGCCTTTACTTAAGTAGCACCAATGGCCAGTTTAGAATGATAACTTTAACTGGCCGATCAACTTGACATGTCTGCAGTAAATCGTCCGTAAATTTTGATTTACAGCTCAGAATGACAAGAATCCAATATCCCATTAAGCTAGCTCAATTTTCTATTGTAACTGAATTTGAGAAAAAAATAGATACGACAAAGCGACCAAATAAACCAATCTATCCAAAACTGTGTGATGCCATGCATTGTTTCATTTAGAAGCCTTTACTCAATGAGTAACAATGATCAGTCTAGAATGATCACTTTAACTGACTGATATACTTGACATGTCCGCACTAAATCGTCTCTAACTTTTGATTTAGAGCTCAGAATGACACCAATCGAATGCCCACGTTAGGCTTACTCAATTTTCTATATTGTCACAAAATTTGAGACAAAAATAGAGACGACAAAGTGTCCAAGCAATCCAATCTATCCCAAACTGAGTGATGCAATGCTGTATGCTTCATTTATAAGCCTTTTTTTGAAGAGCACCAATGATCAGTTTAGAATCATAACTTTAAATGGCCATTCAACTTGATATGTCTGAAGTGAATCATCCGTAAGTTTTGATTTAGAGCTCATATTGACACAAATCCATTATCCACATTAATCTAGCTCAATTTTATATATTGTAACAAAATATGTGACAAAAATAGATACGACAAAGCGTCCAAGTAATCAAATATATCCAAAACTGTGTGATGCTATGCATTATGCTTCATTTAGAAGTCTTTACTCATTGATCACCAATGAGCAGTTTAGAATAATCATATTAACAGGCCGATCAACTTGACATGTCCAAAGTAAATTGTCCGTAACTTTTAATTTTGAGCTTAGAATGACACGAATCCAATGCACACATTAAACCTGCTTAATTTTCTCTATTTTGACTAAATTTGAGACAGCAATGGAGACGACAAAGCGTACAAGTAATCCAATTTATCAACAACTATGTGATGCAATGTTGTATCTTCATTTATAAGCCTTTACTTAAAGAGCACCAATGATCAGTTTAAAATGATAACTTTAAATGGTCGATCAACTTGATATGTCTACACTAAATCGTCCATAACTTTAGATTTAGAGCTCGGAATGACACAAATCCAATGTCCACGTTAAGGTAGCTCAATTTTCAATATGGTAACAACATTTGAGACAGAAATAGGTACAACAAAGCATCCAAATAATCCAATCTATCCAAAATTATGTGATGTCATGCATTATGCTTCATTTATAAGCATTTACTCAATGAGCACAAATGGTCAGTTTAGAATAATCATATTACGTGGCCGATCAACTTGACATGTCCGCACTAAATCGTCCGTAACTTTTGATTTAGAGCTCATAATGACACGAATCCAATGCCCACGTTAAGCTAGCCTAATTTTCTTTATTGTAACAAAATTTGAGACAAAATAGATACGACAAAGCGTCCAAGTAATCATATATATTACACACTTTGTGATGCCATGCATTATGCTTTATTTAGAAGTCTTCACTCAATGAGCACCAATGATCAGTTTAGAATAATCATATCAACTGGCCGATAGACCTGACATGTCCGCAGTAAATCGTCTGTAACTTTTAATTTTGAGTTGATAATGACACGAATACAATGCTCACATTAAACTTGCTAAATTTTCTATATTTGGACAAAATTTGACATAGAAATAGAGATGAAAAAGCATGCAAGTAATCCAACCTATCCCAAACTGTGTGATGCCATGCTTTATGCTTTATTATAATCCTTTACTTAATGAGCTCCAATGATCAATTTAGAATGATAACTTTTAATGGCCGATCAACTTGACATGTCCGCAGTAAATTATCCGTATATTTTGATTTACAGCTCAAAATGATAAGAATCTAATATCCACGTTAAGCTAGCTCAATTTCCTATTGTAACAGAATTTGAGACAAAAATAGATACGAAAAAGCATCCAAGTAATCAAATCTATCCAAAACTGTGTGATGCCATGCATTATGCTTCATTTATAAGCCTTTACTCAATGAGCACCAATGATCAGTGTAGAACGATCACTTTAACTGACTGATCTACTTGACATGTTCACACTAAATCGTCTGTAAATTTTGATTTATAGCTCAGAATGACACCAACCGAATTCCCACGTTAACCTAGCTCAATTTTCTATATTTTCTGAAACTTTGAGACAGAAATAGAGATGACAAAGCATACAAGTAATCCAATCTATCCTAAATTTCGTGATGTCATGCTTTATGCTTCATTTATAAGCCTTTACTTAAAGAGCACAATGATTAGTTTAAAATGATCACTTTAGCTGGCTGATCAACTTGACATCTCAGCACTAAATAGTATGTAACTTTTGATTTAGATCGCGGAATTACACGAATCCAATACCCACGATATGCTAGCTCAATTTTCTATACGACAAAGTGTCCTAGCAAGCCAATCTATCCAAAACTGTAAGATGTCATGCATTATGCTTAATTTATAAGCCTTTACTCATTGAGCACCAATGATCAGTTTAGAATAATCATATTAACTGGCCGATTAAGTTGACATGTATGCACCAAATTGTCTGTAATTTTCGAGTTAGAGCTTAAATTGACATGAATTCAATGCCCACGTTAAACTAGCACAATTTTCTATATTGTGACAAAATTCGAGACAAAAATAGTGATGAAAAAGCATCTTAGTAATCCAACCTATCCCAAACTGTGTTATGCTATGCTTTATGATGCATTAACTGGACGATAAACCTGACATGTCCACAATATATCGTCCGTAATTTTTGATTTTGAGCTCAGAATGACATGAATACAATGCACACGTTAAGCTTGCTAAATTTTCTATATTTGGACAAAACTTGAGATAGAAATAGAGACGACAAAGCGTGCAAGTAATCCAATCTATCCAAAACTGCGTGATACCATGCTTTATGTTTCATTTATAAGCCTTTACTTAATGAGCTCCAATGATCAGTTTAGAATGATTATTTTAAGATGCTGATCAACTTGACATGTCCGCACTAAATCGTCCATAACTTTGATTTTGACAGTAGAATGACACAAATCCAATGCCCACGTTAAGCTAGCTCAACTTTCTACATTGTAGCAATATTTGAGGGAGAAATATACATACGACAAATCGTCCAAATATTCCAAATCTATCCAAAACTGTGTGATGCCATGCATTATGTTTCATTTATAAGCCTTTACTCAATGAGCACCAGAGACCAATTTAGAATAACCATATTAACTGACCGATGAACTTGACAATTTAGAAATAGAGATGACAAATCATCCAAGTAATCCAATCTATCCTAAATTTTGTGATGCCATGCTTTCTGCTTCATTTATAAGCCTTTACTTAAAGAGCACCAATTATCACTTTAACTGGCCGATCAACTTGACAGCTCTGCACTAAATAGTATGTAACTTTTGATTTAGAGCTCAGAATTACACGAATCCAGCACCCACGTTATGCTAGCTCAATTTTCTATATTGTAGCAAAATTTGAGAGAAAAATAGATACGAAAAAGTGTCCAAGCAATCCAATCTATTCAAACCTGTAAGATGTCGTGCATTATACTTCATTTATAAGCCTCTACGCATTGAGCACCAATGATCAGTTTATAATAATCATATTAACTGGCCTATTAAGTAAACATGTATGCACCAAATCGTTTGTAATTTTCTATTTAGAGCTCAGAATGACACGAATCCAATGCCCACGTTAAGCTAGCTCAATTTTCTATATTGCGACAAAATTTGAGACAGAAATAGAGATGAAAAAGTATCTAAGTAATCCAATATATCCCAAACTGTGTTGTGCTATGCTTTATGCTTCATTAACTGGCCGATAAACCTGACATGTCCGCACTAAATCTTCTGTAACTTTTGATTTTGAGCTCAGAATGACACGAATACAACGCGCACGTTAAGCTTGCTATATTTTCTATATTTGGACAAAATTTGAGATAGAAATAGAGATGACAAAGCATGCAAGCAATCCAATCTATCCCAATCTGCGTGATGCCATGCTTTATGCTTCATTTATAACCCTTAACTTAATGAGCTCCAATGATCAGTTTAGAATGATTATTTTAATTGGCCGATCAACTTGACATTTCCGCACTAAATCAACCATAACTTTTATTTGGACCGTAGAATGACAAAAATCCAATGTCCACGTTAAGCTAGCTCAACTTTCTACATTGTAACAAAATTTGATACAGAAATATTCATACGACAAATCGTGCAAGTATTCCAATCTATTCAAAACTGTGTGATGCCATGCATTATGCTTCATTTATAAGCCTTTACTCAATGAGCACCAGAGACCAATTTAGAATAATCATATTAACTGACCGATGAACTTGACATGTCCGCACCAAATCGTCAGTAACTTTTGATTTTGAGCTCGGAATGACACGTATCCATTGCTCACGTTAAGCTAGATAAATTTTCTATATTTTAACAAAATTTGAGAAAGAAATTGAGACAACAAAGCGTACAAGTAATCCAATATATCCAAAACTATGTGATACCATGCAATATGCTTCATTTATAAGCCTTTACTCAATGAGAACCAATGATCAGTTGCGAATAATCATATTAACTGGCCGACCAACTTGACATGTCGCATTAAATCATCCGTAACTTTTGGTTTTGAGCTCAGAATGATAAGAATCAATGCCCCCATTAATCTTGCTAAAGTTTCTATATTTTGACAAATTTTGAGACAGAAATAGAGACGACAAAGCGTCCAACTAATCCAATCTTTCTCAAACTGCGTGATGCCACACTTTATGATTCATTTATAAGCCTTACTTAAAGAGCGCCAATGACCAGTTTAGAATGATAACTTTAAGTGGGCGATCAACTTGACATGTCCGCACTAAATCGTCTTTAATTTTTGATTTAGAGGTCAAAATGAGACGAATCCAATGCCCACATTAAGCTAGCTCAATTTTCTATATTGTAACAAAATTTGAGACAAAAATAGATATGACAAAGCATACAAGTAATCCAATCTATCCAAAACCGTGTGATGCAATGCATTATGCTTCATTTAGAAGCCTTTACTCAATGAGAACCAATCATCATTTTAGAATAATCACATTAACAAGCCGATCAACTTAACATGTTCGCACTAAACACTCTGTAACTTTTGTTTCTGAGTTCAGAATGACATGAATCCAATGCTCACGTTAAGCTAGCTAAAATTTCTATATTATGACAAAATTTGAGAGAGGAATAGAGATGACAAAAGCGTCCAAGTAATCCAATATATCCCAAACTATGTGATGCCATGCTTTATGCTTCATTTATAAGCCTTTACTTAAAGAGCACCAACGATGAGTTTAGAATGATCACTTTAACTGACCGATCAACTTGACATGTCCACACTAAATCATCCATAACTTTTGATTTAGAGCTTAGAATGACATGAATCCAATGCTACGTTAAGTTTGCTCAACTTTCTATATTGTAACAAAATTTGAGACAAAAATAGATACGACAAATCATGCAAGTAATTCAATAAATCCAAAACTGTGTGATGGCATGCATTATGCTTAATTTAGAAGCCTTTACTCAATGAGCACCAATGATCAGTTTAGAATAATCATATTAACTAGCCGATTAACTTGACATGTACGCACTAAATCATACGTAACTTTCGATTTAGAGCTCAGAATGACACGAATCAAATACACAGGTTAAGCTAGCTAAATTTTCTATATATTGCAAAATTTGAGATATAAATAGAATCGAAAAAGCGTGCAAGTAATCCAATAAATCTAAAACTGTGTTATACCATGTATGCTTCATTTAGAAGGCTTTACTCAATGAGCACCAATGATCAGGTTAGAATAATCATATTAACTGGCCAATCAATTGGACATGTTCGCACTAAATCATCCGTAACTTTTAATTTTGAGCTCAGAATGACACGAATCCAATGCCCACGTTCAGCTAGCTAAAAGTTTAACATTTTGCAAAATTTGAGACAGAAATAGAGACAACACAATGTCCAAGTAATCTAATCTATCCTAAACTGCGTGATGCCGTGCTTTATGCTTCATTTATAAGCCTTTACTCAATCAGCACCATTAATCACTTTGGAATAATTATCTTAACTGGTCGATTAACTTGACATGTTTGCACCAAATCGTCCGTAATTTTTAATTTAGAGCTCAGAATGACTCGAATCCAATGCCCACGTTAAGCTAGCCCAATTTTCTATATTGTGGCAAAATTTGAGAAAGAAATAAGCGTTTCGGTAATCCAATTTATCCCAAACTACGTGATATCATGCTGTATGCTTCATTTATAAGCCTTTACTTAATGAGCTTGAATGATAAGTTTAGAATGATTACTTTAACTGGCAGATAAACTTACATGTCCGGAGTAAATCATTTGTAATTTTTGATTTAGAGCTCAGAATGACACAAATCAAATGCCAACGTTAAGCTAGCTCAATTTTCAATATTACAACAAAATTTGAGACAGAAATATATATATACGACAAAGCGTCCAAGTATTCCAATCTATCCAAAACTGTGTGATGCCATGCATTATGCTTCATTTATAAGCCTTTACTCAATGACCACCAATTATCAATTTAGAATAATCATATTAGCTGGCAGATGAACTTGACCTGTCTACGCTAAATCGTTAGTAACTTTTGATTTTGCGCTCAGAATGACACGAAACCAATACCCACGTTAAGCTAGATAAATTTTCTATATTTTAACAAAATTTGAGACAGAAATAGAGAGAACATAGTGTCCACGTAATCCAATATGTCCCAAAATACGTGATTCTATGCTTTATGCTTCACTTATAAGCCCTTTTTTAAAAAGCACCAATGATCAGTTTAGAATGATCACTTTAACGGGCTGATCAACTTGCAATGTCCGCACTAAATCGTCCGAAACTTTTGATTTGGAGCTCAGAAGAACACGAATCCAATGTCCACGTTAAGCTAGCTCAATTTTTTTATTGTAACAAAACTAGAGACATAAATAGGCAGAACAAAGCGTCCAAGTAATCCAATCTATCCAAAACTATAAGATACCGTGTATTATGCTTTATTTATAAGCTTTTACTCAATGAGCGCCAGTGATCAGTTTAGAATAATCATATTAACTGGCTGATCAACTTGACATGTCCACACTAAATCGTCCGCAACTTTTGATTTGAGCTTAGAATGACATGAATCCAATGCCCACATTAAGCTAGATAAAGTTTCTATGTATTAACAAAATTTGAGACAGAAATAGAGACGACAAATTATCCAAATAATCCAATCTATACAAAACTATGTGATGCCATACATTATGCTTCATTTATAAGCCTTTACTCAATGAGCACCAATGATCTGTTTAGAATAATCATATTAACTGGCCGATAAACTTGACATGTCCGTAATAAATCGTCCGTAACTTTTGATTTTGAGCTCAGAATGACATGAATCCAATGCCCACATTAAGCTAGATAAACTTTCTATATATTAACAATATTTTTGGCAGAAATGGAGACGACAAACTGTCCAAATAATCCAATCTATTCAAAACTGTGTGATGACATGCATTATACTTCAATTATAAGCCTTTACTCAATGAGCACTAATGATCAGTTTAGAATAATCATATTAGCTGGCCGATCAAGTTGACATGTCCGCACTAAATCGTCCATAACTTTTGATTTTGAGCTCAGAATGACATGAATCCAATGCCCATGTTAAGCTAACAAAAGTTTCTATATTTTGAAAGAATTTGAGACAGAAATAGGGACAACAAAGCACCCACGTAATCCAATATATCCCAAACTGCATGATGCTATGCTCTATGCTTCACTTATGAGCCCTTACTTAAAAAGCACCAATGATCAGTTCAGAATGATTACTTTAACTGGCTGATCAACTTGACATGTCCGCACTAAATCGTCCGTAACTTTTTATTTAGAGCTTAAAATCACACGAATCCAATGTCCACGTTAAGCAAGCCCAATTTTCTATATTGTGAAAAAATTTGAGACATAAATAGATATGACAAAGCTTCCAAGTAATCCAATATATCCAAATCTATAAGATACCGTGAATTATGCTTCATTTATAAGACTTTACTCAATGAGCACCAATGATCAGTTTAGAATAATCATATTAACTGGCCGATCAATTTGACATGTCCACACTAAATCGTCCGTAACTTTTAATTTGAGCTAAGAATGACACAAATCCAATGCCCAGGTTAAGCTAGCTAAATTTTCTATATTTTTCAAAATTTAAGACAGAAATAGAGACGACAAAGAGTCCAAGTAATCCAATCTATCCCAAACTGTGTGATGCCATGATTTATACTTCATTTATAAGCTTTTACTTAATGACCACCAATGATCAGTTTAGAATGATCACTTTAACTAGCCAATCAACTTGACTTGTCTGCACTAAATCGTGTGTACCTCTTGATTTCGAGCTAAGAATGACATGAATCATATGCCCACGTTAAGCGTTCTCGATTTTCTATATTGTGAGTAGGTTTGAGGTAGAAATAGAGACGACAAAGTGTCCAAGTAATAGAATCTATCCCAAACTCCATGATCAATGCTTTATGCTTCATTTATAAGCCTTTACTCAATGAGCACCAATGATCAGTTCAGAATAATCAAATTATCTGGCCGATCAACTTGACATGTACACACTAAATAGTTCGTAACTTTTGATTTTGCGCTCAGAATGACACGTATCAATTTCCCACGTTATTCTAGCTCGATTTTCTATATCATAAATTTTTTGACACAGAATTAGATACGACAAAGCGTCCAAATAATTCAATCTATCCCAAGCTCAACGATGCCCTGCATTATGCATCATTTATAAGCCTTTACTCAATAAGCACCAATGATAAGTTTAGAATAATCAAATTAACAGGCCGATCAATTTGACATGTCCGCACTAAATCATCCGTAACTTTTGATTTAGGGATAAGAATGACACGAATCCACTGACCGCATTAAGCTAGCTAAAGTTTCTTTCTTTTAACAAATATTTGTGATAGAAATAGAGACGAGAAAGCGCCAAGTAACCCAATCTATCCAAAACTGTGTGATATCATGCATTATGTTTCATATATAATCCTTTACTCAGTGAGCACCAATGATTAGTTTAGAATAATCATATTAACTGGCCGATCAACTTTACGTGTACGCACTAAATCGTCCGTAACTTTTGATTTTGAGCTCAAAATGAGACGTATCCAATGCCTATGTTATTCTACCTCAATTTTCTATATCGTAAAAAACAATTGAG
>JAENJI010000630.1:0-12084 GCA_018901935.1 Pugionium cornutum
TAAATTGTCGGTATCTTTTGATTCAGAGTTCAGAATGACACAAATCCAACGCCCACGCTAAGCTATCTCAATTTCCTATATTATGACAAATAGGTACAACATAGCCTTCAAGTAATTAAATCTATCCCAAACTGTGTGATCATATGCATTATGCTTCATTTGTAAAGCTTTGCTCAATCAGCACCAATGATCAGTTTAGAATGATCAATTTAACTGGCCGATCAACTGGAAATCATACGTACCTTTTGATTTAGAGTTAAGAATGACATGAATCCAACGCCCACATTAAACTAGCTTAATTTTATATATTGTGACAACATTTGAGACTGAAACAGCTACCCCAAAGCCGTCAAGTAATTAAATCTATTCCAAACTGCATGATGTCATGCATTATGCTTCATTTGTAAACTTTTTCTCAATAAGCACCAATGATCAGTTTAGAATGATCAATTTAACTAGCCAATAAACTTGACATGTCCACACTAAATCGTTGCTAACTTTTGATTTAGTGTTCATAATGACATGAATCCAATGCCTACGTTAAGCTAACTCAATTTTCTATGTTGTGATAAAATTTAATATTGAAATAGCTATGAAAATTCCTCCGAGAAATCAAATCTATCCAAACCTGCGTGACGTCATGCATTATGCTTTATTTGTGAACCTTTGCTCAAAGAGCTCCAATGATCAGTTTAGAATGATCATTTTCACAGGCCGATCAACTTGACATGTATGTACTAAATCTTCCGTAACTTTTGATTTAGAGCTCAAAATGACACAAATTCAACGCCTACGTTAAGCTAGCTCAATGTTCTATATTGTTTCAACATTTGAGATTGAAACAACTACCTTAAAGCCTTCAACTAATCTAATCTATCCTGATCTGCATGATTCCATGTATTATACTTCATTTATTAGCCTTTACTCATGTAGCACCAATGATCAGTTTAGAATGATCAATTTAATTGGCTGATAAACTTGACATGTCCGCACTAATTTGTCTATACCTTTTGATATAGAATTTAAAATGACACGAATCCAACGACCACGTTAAGCTAGCTCAATTTTCAATATTGTGATAAACTTTAAGACCGAAATAGCTACAACAAAACCTCAATGTAATCCATTTTATCTCAAACTGCCTGATGCCATGTATTATGCTTCATTTGTAAACCTTTGCTCAATCAGTACCAATGATCAGTTTAGAATGATCAATTTAACTAGACGATAAAAGTGACATGTCCTCACTAAATCGTTCATAACTTTTGATTAGTGTTCATAATGACATGAATCCAACGCTTGCGTTACGCTAGCTCAATTTTGTATATTGTGATAAAATTTAATATTGAAATAGCTATCAAAAATCCTCCAAAAAATCGAATCTATCCAAAACTGCATGATGTCATACATTATGATTCATTTGTAAACATTTGCTTAATGAACTCCAATGATCTGTTTAGAATAATCAATTTCACAGGCCGATCAACTTGACATGTACGCACTAAATCTTGCGTAACTTTTGATTTAGATCTCAGAATGCCACAAATTCAATGCCTACGTTAAGCTAGCTCAATTTTGTATATTGTGACACCATTTGAGACTGAAACAACTATTTTAAAGCCTTCAAATAATCCAATCTATCCTAAACTGCATGATGCAATGCATTATACTTCATTTATAAACACCAATGATCAGTCTAAAATGATCAATTTAATTGGACGATCAACTTGACATGTATGCACTGAATCTTCCTTAACTTTTGATTTAGATTTCATAATGACACGAATCCAACACCCATGTTAAGCTATATCAATTTTCTATAATGTGATACTATTTGAGACTGGGAGAGCTACGATAAAGCCTCCAACTAATCCAATGTATCCCAGAAACGCTTGATGCCATGTGATATGCTTCATTTATAAGCATTTACTCAAGGAGCACCAATGATAAGTATAAAATGATCATTTTAAATGGCCGATCAACTTGACATGTTCGCACTAATTCGTCCATAACTTTTGATTTAGAGCTCAGAATGACACGAATCAAACGCTCACGTTAAGCTAGCTCAATATTCAATATGATGATAAACTTTAAGAGCGAAATAGCTATGACAAAGCCTCACTGTAATCCGTTCTATCCCAAATTGCGTGATGCCATGCATTATGCTACATTTGTAAACTTTTGCTCAATGAGCACCAATGATCAGTCTAGAATGATCAATTTAACTAGCTGATAAACTTGACAAGTGTGCACTAAATCGTCCGTAACTTGTGACTAAGAGTTCAGAATGACATGAATCCAACGCCCACGTTAAGCTAGCTCAATTTTCGATATTGTGAAAAATTTAATACTAAAATAGCTACCTTAAATCCTCCGAGTAATCGAATCTATCCCAAATGGCGTGATTCCATGCATTATTCTTCATTTGTAAACCTTTGCTCAATGAACTCCAATGATCCGTTTAGAATGATCAAATTAACTGGCCAATCAACTTGACATGTATGCACTAAATCGTCTGTAACTTTTGATTAAGAGTTCAGAATGACACAATTCCAACTCCCACATCAAGCTCGCTCAATTTTCTATATTGTGACAACAATTGTAATCCAATCTATCCTAAACTGCTTGATGCCATGCACTATGTTTTATTGATAACGCTTTACTCAAGGAGTACCAATGATCAGTTTAGAATGATCAATTTAACTCGCCGATAACTTGACATGTACGCACTAAATCATCCATAACTTTTGATTTAGAGTTTGGAATGACACGAATCCAACGCCCACGTTAAGCTAGCTCCATTTTCTATATTGTGACAACATTTGAGACTAAATAAGCTACCAGAAAGCCTTCAAGTAATCCAATCAATCGGAAACTGCGTGATGCCAGGCATTATGCTTCATTTATAAGCCTTTACTCAAGGAGCACAATAGATCAGTTTAGAATGATTAGTTTAAGTGGCCAAAAAACTTGAAATGTACGCTCTAAATCGTCTGTAACTTTTGATTTAGAGTTCGGAACAATTGGAATCCAAGGCCCAAGTTAAGCTAGCTCATTTTTCTTTGTTGTGGCAACATTTGAGACTAAAAAACAACTACCATGAAGTCTCCAAGTAATCCAATCTATCCTAAACTGCGTGATGCCATGCATTATGCTTCATTTATAAGCCTTTACTCAATGAGCACCAATGATCAGTTTAGAATGATCATTTTAAATGCCGGACCAACTTCACATGTCCGCACAAAACATCCCTAACTTTTGATTTAGAGTTTAGAATGACACGAATCCAATGGCAACGTTAAGCTATCTCAACTTTCCATGTTGTGATGAAATTTAAGCCCGAAGTAGCTACGACAAAGTCGCGAAGTAATCCAATCTATCGCAAAATGCTTGATGCCATGCATTATTCTTCATTTATAACCTTTTACTCAATGAGTACCAATGATCAATTTAGAATGATCATTTTAACTCGCCGATCAACTTCATATGTCCGCACTAAATTGTCCGTAACTTTTTATTCGGAGCTCAGTATGACACGAATCCAATGCCCACGTTAAGCTAGCTCAATCTTCTATATTTTGACAAAATTTAACACTGAAATAGCTACAACAAAGACTCCAAGTAATCGAATCTAACACAAACTGTGTGATGTCATGAATTATGCTCCATTAATAAGCCTTTACTCAATGAGCATTAATGATCAGTATAGAATGATCATTTTAACTGACTGATCAACTTGACATGTCCGCACTAAATCTTCTGTTACTCTTGATTAAGAGCTCAGAATGACACCCAACGCTCACGTTAATCTAGCTGAACTTTCTATATTCTGAAAACAATTAAGACTGAAATAGCTTCAAGAAAGCCTCCAAGTAATTCAGTCTATCTCAAACTGCTTGATGTCATGAATTATACCTCATTTATAAGCCTTTACTCAATGAGCAGCAATTATCAATTTAGCAATGATCGTTTTAACTGACCGATCAACTTGGCATGTCCGCACAGAATTGTCCGTAACTTTTGATTCAGAGTTCAGAATGACACGAATCCAACGCCCACGTTAAGCTAGCTAAATTTTCTATAATTTGACAAAATTTAAGACTTAAATAGCTACGACAAAGCCTCCAAGTAATCGAATCTATTGCACACATTTTGATGACATGCATTATGCTTCATTAATAAGCCTTTACTCAATGGGAATTCATGATCAGTTTAGAATGATCATTTTAACTGGCCGATCAGCTTAACATGTCAGCACAAAATCATCTATAACTTTTGATTCAGAGCTCAGAATCATACGAATCCAACGCCCACGTTAAGCTAGCTCAATATTCTATATTTTGAAAAAACGTTGAGACTAAAATAGCTACGAGAAAGCCTCCAAGCAATTCAATCTATCGCAAGTAGCACCACTGATCAATTAGAATGATCATTTTAACTAAGCGGTCAACTTGGCATGTGTGCACTAAATCGTTCGTAACTTTTTATTCAAAGCTCAGAATGACTACAATCCAATGCCCACATTAAGCTAGCTCAATTTTCTATATTGTGACAATATTGTGAAAGAGCTACGACAAAGCCTCAAACTAATAGAATCTATCACAAACTGTGTGATGCTACACATTATGCTTTATTAATAAGTGTTAGTCAATGAGCACCAAGAATCAGTTTAGAATTATCATTTTAACTGAATGATCAACTTGGCATGTCCGCATTAAATCGTCTGATTCTGAGCTCAAAATGACATGAATTCAACGCTCACGTTAATCTAGCTCAATTTTCTATATTGTGAAAAAATTAAAGACTGAAATAGCTACGACAAAGACTTCGAGTAATCCAATCTATCGCAAACTGCTTGATTCCATGCATTATGCTTTATTAATAAGCTTTTATTCAATGAGCACCAATGATCAGTTTAGAATGATCATTTTAACTCGTAGACTTCACATGTCCACAATAAATCGTATATAACTTTTGATTCAAAACTCAGAATGCCACAAATCTAAGGCCCACGTTAAGCTAGCTAAACTATGTATATTATGAAAAAATTTATGACTGAAATCACTATGACAAATGCTCCATGTAATCAAATCTATTTCAAACTGCTTGATGTCATGCACTCTTATTCATTAATAAGCCTTTACTCAATGAGCACCAATGATCAGTTTGGAATGATCATTTAAACTCACCGATCAACTTGACATGTCCGCACAAAATTGTCCGCAACTTTTGATTTAGAGTTCAGAATGACACGAATCCAATGCCCATGTTAAGCTATCTAAATTTTCTATATTGTGACAAAATTTAAAACTTAAATAGCTAGAACAAAGCCTCCAAGTAGTCGAATCTATCGCAAACAGCGTGATGCCATGCATTATGCTTCATTGATAAGCCTTTACTCAATGAGCACCAATGATCAGTTTAGAATGATCATTTTAACTGGCATATCAGCTTAACATGTCCGCACTAAATCGTTGGTAATTTTTGATTCAGAGCTCAGAATAACACGAATCCAACGCCCACGTTAAGTTACCTCAATTTTCTATATTGTGCAAAAAATTAAAGACTCAACTAGCTACGAGAAAGCCTCCAAATAATTCATTCTTCCCAAACTGCTTGATCCAATGAATTATGCTTCATTAATAAGCCTTTACTCAGTGAGCATTAATGATTAGTTTAAAATGGTCATTTTAACTGACTGATCAACTTGACATGTCCACACTTAATCTTCTATAACTTTTGATTCAAATCTCATAATGACACAAATCCAACGCTCACGTTAAGCTAGATCAATTTTCTATGTTGTAAAAAAATTTAAGACTGAAATAGCTACGAGAAAGCCTCCAAGTAATTCAATCTATCGCAAACTGCTTGATGCCGTGAATTGTGCTTCATTTATAAGCCTTTACTCAAGGAGCACCAATGATCGATTTAGAATGATCATTTTAACTGACCGATCAACTTGGCATGTCCGCACTAAATCATTTGTAACTTTTGATTTAGAGGTTAAAATGACACGACTCCAATGCCCACGTTAACCTAGCTCAGTTTTCAATATTGTGAAAAAATTTAAGACTGAAATAGCTACGACGAAACCTCCGTGTAATCCAATCTATTGATAACTGCTTGATGACATGCATTATGCTTCATTAATAAGCTTTTACTCAATGAGCACCAATGATCAGTTTAGAATGATCATTTTAACTGACCGACCAACTTGGCCTGTCCGCATTAAATCATTTGTAACTTTTGATTAGGAGCACAGAATGACACGAACCCAATGCACACGTTAAGCTAGCTAAATTTTCTATATTGTTACAAAATTGAAGACGGAAATCGCTATGAAAAATCCTCCAAGTAATTGAATCTCTCACACACTGTGTGATGCCACGCATTATGCTTATTCAATAAGCCTTTACTCAATGAGCACCAATGATCAGTTTAGAATTATCATTTTAACTGTCCGATCAACTTGGCATGTCCGCACTAAATCATATGATTCCGAGCTCAAAATGACATGAATTATACACTCATGTTAAGCTAGCTCAATTTTCTATATTGTGAAAAACTTTAAGACTGAAATAGCTATGAGAAAGCCTCCGAGTAATCCAATCTATCGCAAACTGCTTGATGCCATGCATTATGCTTCATTGGATTTTGTTTTTCTTTAAAACTATCTGATCTAAATGAACCTCTTATGGGGATAAAGGTACTAAAATATGTTTCTTTCCCCTAAACTCAAATGAGTACTTATTGGTAAACCCATCATGGATAACCCTTCTATCCGATTGCCAAGGTCTACCTAACAAGATGTGACCAGCATCCATGGGTAAAACATCACACAAAACCTCATCTTCACATTTGCCTATGGACAAAGGCACTAGGACCTGGTTTTCTACTTCGAGCTCACCCTCATCATTAAGCCATTGCAATTAGTGATCTCAAGATTAGTGAGCAAAGCCCTTACACTTAAAACACTGAATTTCCCTAGTTTTGGTGCTAGAACCTATATCCATTCGCTTATGTTTCGAATCTTCTACCTTAGGTTTAGTGAAAGGCTTGTAATATTTACTAGATTTATCCTCCTTAGGTTGGCTAAACCTAGTAGAACTAAATCCGGCCTTAGGGTTTTTGCTTTTAAGATGTTTTTCTAACATGATAGCCTTATGGAGAAGTTCTTCTATTTCAACATAATGGTGAACCTCTAGCATATCTATGATTTCCCTATTAAGGCCACCCATAAACCTAGCCATAGTGGATTCACTATCCTCTTGAACATCAGCCCTAAGCAATAAGGTTTCCAACTCCTTAAAGTACTCCTCTACGTTTCTAGATCCTTGAGATAGGTTTCTAAGCTTAAAGTGAAGTTCCGTTGGTAGTGCCTAGGTATAAACCTTTTCCTCATGATTAATTCCATCTGGTTCCATGAATCTATAGGCGAATTCCCAGCCCTTCTCCTAGAATTAAATAATTGATCCCACCAACTTAAGGCAAAATCTTTAAAAGCGATTGGTGCTACTCTAACTTTACTATCCTGAGTGTATTCCCTACAATCAAAGACTAATTATATCTTCTTTTCCCACTCTAGATACTCCTCAGGGTCATTGGTTCCATGAAAAGAGAGAATGTTGATTTTAAGGCCAGCCAAAGGGTCACGAGGATTGGGTTGGTTATTCCTATGCGGTTGGTCGTCTCTTGGCTGCCTTCTCCTAGGGTGTTGTGACATAGATAAGTGACTGTAGTATTGCTCAGTATCAGAATGTGGCTGGTTTATCCTAAGTCGGTCATTGATGGATCTTTCTATTTCAGCTCTCATGGTTGCCATACTTTCATCAATCATGGCTTTAATGGAATCAAGGAGTTGTTTGTTGGAGTTTGAGGATTCTTCTCCATTATTGTTGGTTCCTACCATGGTACCTGAAAAATTCAGACAACTAAGCAACTAAAAGGTTCAATGTAAAACACAGAAACTGACACAACAATTCGCTGAAACAAAGACACAAGAACAAACCCTAGCAAAGCCTACCCTAAACTACGCTAGAATGACACGAATCCAATGCCGCTAAGCTTGCTTAATTTTCGATATTGTGACTAAATTTAAGACTAAAATAGGTACGACAAAGCCTTCAAGTAATCGAATCTATAGCAAACTGCATTATGCCATGCATTATGCTTCATTAATAAGCCTTTACTTAATGAGAACCAATGATTAGTTTAGAATGATCATTTTAACTGACCGATCAACTTTACATGTCCAAACTAAATTGTCTGTAACTTTTGATTCAGAGCTCAGAATGATAAGAATCCAATGCTCACGTTAAGCTAGCTCAATTTTCCATATTGTGAGAACATTTTAGACTGAAAGAGCAATGACAAAGCCTCAAACTAATCCAATATATCCGAAACTGCGTGATGCCATGCATTATGCTTCATTTGTAAACCTTTGCTTAATTGGCCGATCAGCTTAACATGTTAGGACAATCGTTTGTTACTTTTGATTCAGAGCTCAGAATGACACGAATCACACATCCTCATTAAGCTAACTTAATTTTCTATATCATGAAAAAATTTAGGAGTGAAATAGCTACGATAAAGGCTAGAAGTAATCCAATTTATCGCAAAATGCTTGAAGCTAGACATTATTTTTCATTTATAAGCTTTTACTCAATGAGCACGAATGATCAGTTTAGAATGATCATTTTAACTCGCCCATAAACTTGACATGTCTGCATAAAATCATCCGTAACTTTTGATTTAGAGCTCAGAATGACACGAATCCAATGCACACGTTAAGTTACCTTAATTTTCTATATTTTGACAAAATTTCAGACTAAAATAGCTACGTCAAAGCATTCAAGTAATCCAATCTATCGCAAACTGCTTGATGCCATGAATTATGCTTCATTAATAAGCCTTTATTCAATGAGCACCAATGATCAGTTTAGAATTATCATTTTAAATAGCCGGTCAACTTGACATATCGGCACAAAGTCGTCTGTAACTTTTGATTTAAAGTTCCGAATGACACGAATCCAATGTCCACGTTAATCTAGCTCTATTTTCTATAGTGTGATAAAATTTAAGACTGAAATAGCTTTGAAAAAGTCTCCAAATAATCCAATTGATCTCACATTGCTTGATGCCATGCATTGTGCTTCATGTATACGCCTGTACTCAAGGGTCACCAGTGATCAGTTTACAATGATCATTTTAAATAGCTGATCAAATTGACATGTTCGCAGTAAATCGTCTTTAAGTTTTAATTTATAGCTCAAAATGACATAAATACAACACCCACGTTAAGCTAGCTCAATTTTCAATATAGTGACAAAATTTAAGACCGAAATAGCTACGACAAAGCCTCCAAGTAATCCAATCTATCCCCGAATGTGTGATACCATGCAATATGCTTTATTTGTAAACATTTGCTCAGTGAGCACCAATAATCAGTTTAGAATGATCAATTTAACTGGCCGATGAACTTGACATGTCCGCACTAAATCGACTTTAACTTTTGATTCAGAGTTCATAACGACACGATTCCAACGGCCACGTTAAGATAGCTCAATTTTCTATACTGTGACAAAATTCAAAACTGATATTGTTACGACAAAGTCTCCAAGTAATCCAGTCTATCCCAAACGTCATGATGTTATGCATTGTGTTTTATTTGTAAACCTATGCTCAATGAGCAGTAGTGATCAGTGTAGAAAGATCAATTTAACAGGCAATCAACATAACATGTGCGCACTAAATCCTCTTTAACTCTTGATTGAAAGTTCAACATGACACGAATCCAATGCCCAAGTAAAGCCAGCTCAATTTTCTATATTTTTCAAAAATTTAAGACCGAAATAGTTACGACAAAGTCTCCAAGTGATCCAATCTATCCCAAACTACGTGATGTCATGCATTAGGCTTCATTTGTAAACCTTTGCTCAATGAGCACCAATTATCAGTTTAGAATGATCATTTTTTCTGGCCGATCAACTTGACATGTGCGCACTAAATCATCGGTAACTTTTTATTAGGGTTCAAAATGACAGGGAATCACACGCCTACGGTGAGCTAGCTAAATTTACTATATTGTGAAAAATTTTAAAACCAAAATATCTATGACAAATCCTCCAAGTAATCCAATCTCTCCAATACTGCGTGATGCAATGCATTACGCTTCATTTGTAAACCTTTGCTCAACGAGCACCAATTATTAGTTTAGAATGATCAATTTAACTAGCCGATCAACTTGATATGTACGCACCAAATCGTCTTTAACTTGTGATTCAGAATTTAGAGTGACACGAATCTAACGCTCAAGTGAAGCTAGCTTAATTTTTTATATTGTGGCAAACTTTAAGACCAAAATAGCTACGACAAAGCCTACAAGTAATCCTATATATCCCAAACTGCATGATGCCATGCATTATGCTTCATTTATACGCCTTTACTCAAGGATCACCAGTGATCAGTTTGGAATGATCATCTTACCTAGCTGATAAACTTCACTTCTGTAACTTTTGATTTAAAGTTTAGAATGACACGAATCCAACGTCCATGTTAATCTAGCTCAATTTTTTTATATTGTGACAAAATTTAAGAGTAAGATAGCTACGACAAAGAATCCAAGTAATCCAATCTATACGAAACTGTGTGATATTATGCATTATAATTCATTTGTAAAACTTTGCTCAATGAGCACGAGTGATCATTTTAGAAAGATCAATTTAACTGGCCGATCAACTTGACATGTCCACACTGAACCGTATTTAGCTTTTGATTCACAGTTTAGAATGACAAGAATCCAACGCTCAAATAAAGCTAGCTCAATTTTCTATATTGTACCAAAATTTAATACCGAAATAGATACGACCAAGCCTCTAAGTGATCAAAAATATTCCAAACTGCGTGATGCCATGCATTATGCTTCATTTATATGCCTTTACTCAAGGATCAGCATTTTAGAATGATTATTTTAACTAGTTGATGAACTTGACATGTTCGCACTAAATCGTCTTTAACATTTGATTTAGAGCTCAAAATGACATGAATCGAACGCCCACATTAAGCTAGCTCAATTTTTCCATATTGTGACAAAATTTAAGACCAAATTGGGTATAGCAAAGCATCAAAGTAATCTTGTCTATCGCAAACTGTTTGATGCCATGCATTATGCTTCATTAATAAGCCGCTACTCGATGAGCAGAAATGATCAGTTAGAATGATCATTTTAATTACCCGATCAGCTTGACATATCCACACAAATTCGTTTGTATTTTTTGATTCAGAGCTCAGAATTACACGAATCCAATGCCCACATTAAGATAGTTCAATTTTTTGTATTGTGACAAAATTTAAGACCGAAATAGATAGGACAAAGCCTCTAAGTAATCCCATCTATCCCAAACTGCGTGATGCCATACATTATGCATCTTTATAAGCCTTTACTCATGGAGCACCAATGATCAGTTTAGAATGATCATTTTAACTACCGGTCAAAAGACCTTCCATAACTTTTTATTCAGAGCTCAAAATAACACGAATCAAATATCCACATTAACCTAGCTCAATTTTGTATATTGTAACAAAATTGAAGAATGAAATAGCTACAACAAAGCCTCCAAGTAAGCAGATCTATTGCAAACTGCGTCATGCCACCCATTATGCTTCATTAATAAGCCTTTACTTAATGACAACAATTGATCAGTTAAGAATTATCATTTTAACTGACCGATCAACTTGACATGTCAGCACTAAATCGTCAGTAACATTTGATTCACAGCTCAAAATGAAACAAATCTAACGCTCACGTTAACCTATCTCAATTTTCTATATTGTGAATAAATTTAGGACTAAAATAGTTACGACAAAAGCTCCAGATAATCCAATCTATCGCAAAGTGCTTGATGCCATGCATTATGCTTCATTAATAAGCCGCTACTCGATGAGCACAAATGATCAGTTAGAATGATCATTTTAATTACCCGATCAGCTTGACATATCCACACAAAGTCATTCGTATTTTTGATTCAGAGCTCAGAATTACACGAATCGAATGCCCACATTAAGGTAGTTCAATTTTCTGTA
>JAENJI010000631.1:0-23000 GCA_018901935.1 Pugionium cornutum
TTGAGCTAGCTTAATGTGGGCACTGGATTCGTGTCATTCTGAACTCTAAATCAAAATTGACGGATGATTTAGTGCGGATATGTCAAGTTGATCGGCCAGTTAATATGGTCATTGTTAACTGAACATTGGTGCTCCTTGAGTAAATGCTTATATATGATGCATAATGTATGAACATAACAGAGTTTGGGATACATTTGATTACCTGGAATATTAGTCGTAGCTATTTCACTCTGAAATTTTATCACAATATAAAAAAATTGAGCTAGCTTAACGTGGGTGTGGGGATTCATGTCATTCTTAACTCTGAATCAAATGTTATGGACGATTTAATACACACATGTCAAGTTTATCCGCTAGTCAATTTGATCATTCTAAAATGATCATTAGTTCTCATTGAGCAAAGGTATACAAATATAGCATAATGCATGACATCATGCAGTTTGGGATAGATTGGATTTCTTGGAGGCTTTTTTTGTAGCTATTTCGGTCTTTAATTTTGTCACAATATAGAACATTGAGCAAGCTTAACGTGGGCATTAGATTTGTTTCATTCTGAACTCTAAATCAAAAGCGAGGGATGATGTAGTATGGACATGTCAAGTTGATCAGTTAGTTAAAATGATCATTCTTAACTTATCATTGGTGCTCCTTGAGCAAATGTTTACAAATGATGCATAATGCAACTCATCATGTAGTTTAGGATAGATTGGATTACTTGAATGCTTTGTGGTAGCTTTTTCATTATCAAATGTTGTCAACAAATAGGAAATTGAGTTAGTTTATCGTGGACGTTGGATTCATGTCATTCTGAGTCTAAATCAAAAGTTACGGATGATTTAGTGCATACATGTCAAGTTGATCAGCAAGTTAAAATGATCATTCTAAACTAATCATTGGTGCTCCTTGAGTAAAGCCTGATAAATGAAACATAATGCATGGCTTCACGCAGTGTGGGATACACTTGATTAGTTGGACGATTTGTCTAAGCTATTTCGGTCTCAAATGTTGTAACAACATTGAAAATTGAGCTAGATTAACATGGGCGCAAGATTCATGTTATTTTGAGCTCTAAATCAAATTTTAGAGAACATTTAGTGTGGTTATGTAACATTGATCAGCTATTTAAAATAATCATTCTAAACACATCATTGGTGCTCATTGAGCAAAGGTTTACAAATGAAACATAATGCATAGCATCACCCTCTTTGATATAGATTGGATTACTTGGAGGCTTTCTCATAGCTAATTCGGTTTTAAATTTTGTCACAATATAGAATATTGATCTAGCGTAACGTGAGCATTGGATTCATGTCACTCTGAACTCTAAATAAAAAGTTACAGACGATTCAGTGTGGATATATCAAGTTTATCGGCAAGTTAAATTAATCATTGTAAATTGATCCTTGGTTCTCATTTAGCAAAGATTTACAAATAAAGCATAATGCATGGCATCACGCAGTTTGGGATAGATTGGATTACATGGAGGCTTCGTCGTAGCGCTTTTACTCTCAAATGGTGTCACAATATTGAAAATTGAGCTAGATTAACGTGTGAGTTGGACTGATGTTATTTTGAGCTCTAAATCAAATGTTAAAGACGATTTAGTACGGGTATGTCAAGTTGATCAGCTAGTTAAAATGATCATTTTAAACAGATAATTGGTGCTCATTGAGCAAAAGTTTACAAATGAAGGATAATGGATGACATCACATAGTCTTCGATACATTGTATTACTTGGCCACTTTGTTGTAGCTATTTCTGACTTATATTTTGTAACAATATTGAAAATTTGGCTAGCTTAACGTGGGCATATGATTTATGTCATTTTCAACTCTAAATCAGAAGTTACGGACAATTTAGTGTGGACATGTCAAGTTGATCGGCCAGTTAAAATGATCATTCTAAACTGATCATTTGACTCCATTAGTAATGGCTTATAAATGAAGCATAATGCATGGTATCACGCGGTTAGGGATATATCGGATTACTTGTAGGCTTTGTTTTAGCTATTTCGGTCTTAAATTTAGTACAATATAGAAATATGTGCTACCTCAACGTGGATGTTAGATTCATGTCATTTTGAGCTCTATATCAAAAGTTATGTACGATTTCTTGTAGACATGTCAAGTTGATCAGTTAGGTAAATTGATTATTCTAAACAGATCATTGGTGCTCATTGAGCAAAAGTTTACAAATGAAGTATAATGCATGGCATCATGTAGTTTGGAATACATTGGATTATTTGGAGTCATTGTCGTAGCTATTTTGGTACTAAATTTTTTTCACAATATAGAACATTGAGCTAGCTTAATGTGCGCATTGGATTCATGTCATTCTGAACTCTAAATCAAAAGTGATGGAGCTATTTCGGTATTAAATTTTTTTCACAATATAGAACATTGAGCTAGCTTAATGTGCGCATTGGATTCATGTCAATCTGAACTCTAAATCAAAAGTGATGGACGATTTAGTGCGGATATGTCAAGTTGATCGGCCAGTTAATATGGTCATTGTTTACTGAACATTGGTGCTCATTGAGAAAAGGCTTATATATGATGATAATGTATGAACATAACACAGTTTGGGATACATTGGATTACCTGGAATCTTAGTCGTAGCTATTTCAGTATTAAATTTTTTCAGAATATAGAAAATTGAGCTAGCTTAACGTGGGTGTGGGGATTCATGTCATTCTTAACTCTGAATCAAATGTTAAGGACGATTTAATGCAGACATGTCAAGTTTATCCGCTAGTCAATTTGATCATTCTAAAATGATCATTAGTGCTCATTGAGCAAAGGTATAAAAATATAGCATAATGCATGTCATCATGCAGTTTGGGATAGAATGGATTATTGGAGGGGTTTTTTTAGCTATTTCGGTCTTAAATTTTGTCACAATATAGAACATTGAGCAAGGTTAACGTGGGCATTGAGATTGTATCATTCTGAACTCTAAATCAAAAGCATGCGATGATTTAATGCGGACATGTCAAGTTGATCGGCTAGATAAAATGATCATTCTTAACTAATCATTGGTGCTCCTTGAGTAAAGGTTTACAGATGATGCATAGTGCAACGCATCATGTAGTTTAGGATAGATTGGATTACTTGAATGCTTTGTGGTAGCTTTTTCATTATAATATGTTGTCACAATATAGGAAATTGAGTTAGTTTATCGTGGGCGTTGGATTCATGTCATTCTGACTCGAAATCAAAAGTTACGGATGATTTAGTGCATACATGTCAAGTTGATCAGCAAGTTAAAATGATCATTCTAAACTAATCATTGGTGCTCCTTGAGTAAAGGCTTATAAATGAAACATAATGCATGGCATCACGCAGTGTGGGATACACTTGATTTGTTGGAAGATTTATCTTAGCTATTTCGGTCTCAAATGTTGTAACAATATTGAAAATTAAGCTAGATTAACATGGGCGCAGGATTCTCGTTATTTTGAGCTCTAAATTTTATTTTAGATAACATTTAGTGTGGTGATGTAACTATGATCAGCTATTTAAAAGAACCATTCTAAACAGATCATTGGTGCTCATTGAGCAAAGGTTTACAAATGAAACATAATGCATAGCATCACGCTGTTTGATATAGATTGGATTACTTGGAGGCTTTTTCATAGCTATTTCGGTTTTAAATTTTGTCACAATATAGAATATTGATCTAGCGTAATGTGAGCATTGGATTCATGTCACTCTGAACTCTAAAAAAAAGTTACGGACGATTTAGTGCGGACATATCAAGTTTATCAGCTAGTTAAATTGATCATTCCAAACTGATCCTTGGTTCTCATTTAGCAAAGCTTTACAAATGAAGCATAATGCATGGCATCACGCAGTTTGGGATAGATTGGATTACATGGAGGATTCGTCGTAGCGCTTTTACTCTCAAATGGTGTCACAACGTTGAAAATTGAGCTAGATTAACCTGTGAGTTGGACTGATGTTATTTTGAGCTCTAAATCAAATGTTAAAGACGATTTAGTACGGGCATGTCAAGTTGATCAGCTAGTTAAAATGATCATTTTAAACAGATCATTGGTGATCATTGAGCAAAAGTTTACAAATGAAGGATAATGGATGACATCACATAGTCTTCGATACATTGGATTACTTTGATGCATTGTCATAGCTATTTCTGACTTATATTTTGTAACAATATTGAAAATCTGGCTAGCTTAACGTGGGCGTTGGATTTATGTAATCTTCAACTCTAAATCAGAAGTTACAGACAATTTAGTGTGGACATGTCAAGAGTATCGGCCAGTTAAAATGACATTATAAACTGATCACTGGTGCTCCTTGAGTAAAGGCTTATAAATGAAACATAATGCATAGCATCACGTAGTTTGGGATATATTGGATTACTTGTAAACTTTGTCGTAGCTCTCTAAGTCTCAAATGTTGTCACAATACTGAAAAATCGACTAACTTAGCGTGGGTGGTTGATTCGTGTCATTCTGAACTCTATATTAAATGTTACGGATGATTTAGTGCGGACATGTCAAATTGATATGGAAGTTAAAATGATCATTTTAAACTGATCATTGGTGTTTCTTGAATATAGGCTTATAAATGAAGTATAATGCATGGCATCACAGAGGTTAGGATATATTGGATTACTTGTACACTTTTTCATAGGTATTTTGGACTTAAATTTTGTCACAACATCGAAATTCGGGCTAGCTTAAAGTAGGCGTTGGATTTGTTACATTTTGAACTTTAAATCAAAAGTTACAGATGTTTTAGTGTGTACGTGTCAGGTTGATCGGGCAGTTAAAATGATCATTCTAAACTGATCATTAGTGCTCTTTGAGTAAAGGTTTACAAATGAAGCATAATGCATGGCATCACGCAGTTTGGGATAGATTGGATTACATAGAGGCTTTGTCGTAGCTATTTTGGTCTTCAATTTTGTCACAATATAGAAAATTGAGCTAGCTTAACGTCGGCATTGGATTCGTGTCATTCTGAGTCTAAATCAAAAGTTATGGACGATTTAGTGCGTACATGTCAAGTTGATCAGCAAATTAAAATGATGATTCTAAACTAATCATTGGTGCTCCTTGAGTAAAGGCTTATAAATGAGGAATAATGCATGGCATCACACAATTTGGGAGACATTGGAATACTTGGAGGCATTGTCTCAGCCATTTCGGTCACAAATGTTGTCACAATATTGAAAATTGGGCTAGATTAATGTGAGTGTTGGAATACATTGGATTATTTGGAGTCATTGTCGTAGCTATTTCGGTACTAAATTTTTTTCACAATATAGAACATTGAGCTAGCTTAATGTGCGCATTGGATTCATGTCATTCTGAACTCTAAATCAAAAGTGATGGAGCTATTTCGGTATTAAATTGTTTCACAATATAGAACATTGAGCTAGCTTAATGTGCGCATTGGATTCGTGTCATTCTGAACTCTAAATCAAAAATGACGGATGATTTAGTGCGGATATGTCAAGTTGATCGGCCAGTTAATATGGTCATTGTTAACTGAACATTGGTGCTCCTTGAGTAAAGGCTTATATATGATGCATAATCTATGAACATAACATAGTTTGGGATACATTGGATTACCTGGAATTTTAGTCATAGTTATTTAAGTGTTAAATTTTTTCACAATATAGAAAATTGAACTAGCTTAAGGTGGGTGTGGGGATTCATGTCATTCTTAACTCTGAATCAAATGTTATGGACGATTTAATGCAGACATGTCAAGTTTATCCGTTAGTCAATTTGATCATTCTAAAATGATCATTAGTGCTCATTGAGCAAAGTTATACAAATATAGCAAAATGCATGGCATCATGCAGTTTGGAATAGATTGGATTACTTGGAGGCTTTTTTGTAGCCATTTCGGTCTTAAATTTTGTCACAATATAGAACATTAAGCAAGGTTAACGTGGGCATTGGATTTGTGTCATTCTTAACTCTAAATCAAAAGCGTGGGATGATTTAGTGCGGACATGTCAAGTTGATCGGCTAGTTAAAATGATCATTCTTAACTGATCATTCTTAACTGATCATTGGTGCTCCTTGAGTAAAGGTTTACAAATGATGCATAATGCAACGCATCATGTAGTGTGGGATAGATTGGATTACTTGAATGCTTTATGGTAGCTTTTTCAGTATCAAATGTTGTCACAATATAAAAAATTGAGTTAGTTTATCGTGGACGTTGGATTCATGTCATTTTGACTCTAAATCAAAAGTTACGGATGATTTAGTGCATACATGTCAAGTTGATCAGCAAGTTAAAATGATCATTCTAAACTAATCATTGGTGATCCTTGAGTAAAGGATTATAAATGAAACATAATGCATGGCATCACGCAGTGTGGGATACACTTGATTAGTTGGAAGATTTATCTTAGCTATTTCGGTCTCAAATGTTGTAACAATATTGAAAATTGAGCTAGATTAACATGGGCGCAGGATTCTCGTTATTTTGAGCTCTAAATCAAATTTTAGAGAACATTTAGTGTGGTGATGTAACTTTGATCAGCGATTTAAAATAATCATCCTAAGCAAATCATTGGTGCTCTTTGAGCAAAGGTTTACAAATGAAACATAATGCATAGCATCACGCTGTTTGATATAGATTGGATTACTTGGAGGCTTTTTCATAGCTATTTTGGTTTTAAATTTTGTCACAATATAGAATATTGATCTAGCGTAACGTGAGAATTGGATTCATTTCACTCTGAACTCTAAATAAAAAGTTACGGACGATTCAGTGTGGATATATCAAGTTTATCGGCAAGTTAAATTAATCATTGTAAATTGATCCTTGGTTCTCATTTAGCAAATATTTACAAATAAAGCATAATGCATGGCATCACGCAGTTTGGGATAGATTGGATTACATGGAGGCTTCGTCGTAGCGCTTTTACTCTCAAATGGTGTCACAATATTGAAAATTGAGCTAGATTAACGTGTGAGTAGGACTGATGTTATTTTGAGCTCTAAATCAAATGTTAAAGACAATTTAGTACGGGTATGTCAAGTTGATCAGCTAGTTAAAATGATCATTTTAAACAGATAATTGGTGCTCATTGAGCAAAAGTTTACAAATGAAGGATAATGGATATCACATAGTCTTCGATACATTGGATTACTTGGATGCTTTGTCGTAGCTATTTCTGACTTATATTTTGTAACAATATTGAAAATTTGGCTAGCTTAATGTGGGCATATGATTTATGTCATTTTCAACTCTAAATCAAAAGTTACGGATAATTTAGTGTGGACATGTCAAGTTGATCGGCCAGTTAAAATGATCATTCTAAACTGATCATTCGACTCCATTAGTAATGGCTTATAAATGAAGCATAATGCATGGTATCACGTGGTTGGGGATATATCGGATACTTGTAGGCTTTGCTTTAGCTATTTTGGTCTTAAATTTAGCACAATATAGAAATATGTGCTACCTCAACGTGCATGTTAGATTCATGTCATTTTGAGCTCTAAATCAAAAGTTATATACGATTTATTGCAGACATGTCAAGTTGATCAGTTAGGTAAATTGATTATTCTAAACAGATCATTGGTGCTCATTGAGCAAAAGTTTACAAATGAAGTATAATGCATGGCATCACGTAGTTTGGAATACATTGGATTATTTGGAGTCATTGTCGTAGCTATTTTGGTATTAAATTTTTTTCACAATATAGAACACTGAGCTAGCTTAATGTGCGCATTGGATTCGTGTCATTCTGAACTCTAAATCAAAAGTGACGGTCGATTTAGTGCGGATATGTCAAGTTGATCGGCGAGTTAATATGGTCATTGTTAACTGAACATTGGTGCTCCTTGAGTAAAGGCTTATATATGATGCATAATCTACGAACATAACACAGTTTGGGATACATTGGATTACCTGGAATCTTAGTCGTAATTATTTCTGTATTAAATTTTTTCGCAATATAGAAAATTGAGCTAGCTTAACGTGGGTGTGGGGATTCATGTCATTCTTAACTCTGAATCAAATGTTATGGACGATTTAATGCAGACATGTCAAGTTTATCCGCTAGTCAATTTGATCATTCTAAAATGATCATTAGTGCTCATTGAGCAAAGGTATACATATGCATAATGCATGGTATCATGCAGTTTGGAATAGATTGGATTACTTGGAGACTTTTTCATAGCTAATTCGGTTTTAAATTTTGTCACAATATAGAATATTGATCTAGCGTAACGTGAGCATTGGATTCATGTCACTCTGAACTCTAAAAAAAAGTTACGGATGATTTAGTGCGGACATATCAAGTTTATCGGCTCGTTAAATTGATCATTCTAAACTCATCCTTGGTTCTCATTTAGCAAAGCTTTACAAATGAAGCATAATGCGTGGCATCTCGCAGTTTGGGATAGATTGGATTAGATGGAGGGTTCGTCATAGCGCTTTTACTCTCAAGTGGTGTCACAATATTGAAAATTGAGTATATTAACGTGTGAGTTGGACTGATGTTACTTTGAGCTCCAAATAAAATGTTAAAGACGTTTTAGTACGGGAATGTCAAGTTGATCAGCTAGTTAAAATGATCATTTTAAACAGATCATTGGTGCGCATTGAGCAAAAGTTTACAAATGAAGGATAATGGTTGACATCACATAGTCTTCGATACATTGGATTACTTGGATGCTTTGTCGTAGCTATTTCTGACTTATATTTTGTAACAATATTGAAAATCTGGCTAGCTTAACGTGGGCGTTGGATTTATGTCATTTTCAACTCTAAATAAGAAGTTACGGACAATTTAGTGTGGACATGTCAAGTTGATCGGCTAGTTAAAATGATCATTATAAACTGATCACTGGTGCTCCTTGAGTAAAGGTTTACAAATGAAGCATAATGCATGGCATCACGCAGTTTGGGATAGATTGGATTACATAGAGGCTTTGTCGTAGCAAATTTGGTCTTAAAGTTTTTCACAGTATTGAAAATTGAGCTAGCTTAACGTCGGCATTGGATTCGTGTCATTCTGACTCTAAATCAAAAGTTATGGACGATTTAGTGCATACATGTCAAGTTGATCAGCAAATTAAAATGATGATTCTAAACTGATCATTGGTGCTCCTTGAGTAAAAGCTTATAAATGAGGAATAATGCCTGGCATCACACAGCTTGGGAGACATTGGAATACTTGGAGGCATTGTCTCAGCCATTTCGGTCAAAAATGTTGTCACAATATTGAAAATTGGGCTAGATTAATGTGGGTGTTGGATTCATGTCATTTTGAGCTCTAAATAAAACTTAAAAGAGGATTCAGCGCAGTTATGTAAAGTTGATCAGCTAGTTAAAATGATCAATCTAAACAGATCATTGTTGCTCACTGAGCAAAGGCTTACAAAAAAAGCATAATGCATGGCATCACGTAGTTTTTGATAGATTGGATTACTTGGAGGCTTTGTCTTAGCAACTTTGGTCTTAAAGTTTGTCACAATATAGAATATTCAGCTAGCTTAACATGAGCGTTGGATTCGTGTTATTCTGAACTCTAAATCAAAAGTTACGGACGATTTATTGTGTACATGTCAAGTTGATCAGCCAGTTAAAATGATAATTGTAAATTGATCATTGGTGCTCCTTGAGTAAAAGCTTATAAATGAAGAATAATGCATGGCATCACTCAATTTGGAATACATTTGAATACTTGGAGACTTTGTCTCAACCATTTCGGTCACAAATGTTGTCACAATATTGAAAATTGAGCTAGATTAACGTGGACGTTGGATTCATGTCATTTTTAGCTCTAAATAAAAATTTAAAGATGATTTGGTGTGGTTATGTAAAGTTTCTCGAATAATTAAATTGATCATTCTAAACTGATCATTGGTGTTCACTGAGAAAAGGTTTTCAAATGAAGAATAATGCATGGCATCACGCAGTTTGGAATACATTGGATTACTTGGAGGCTTCGTCATAGCGCTTTCACTCTCAAATGTTGTCACAATATTGAAAATTGGGCTAGCTTAACATGGTTGTTTGATTGATGTCATTTTGAGCTCTAAATCAAATATTAAAGACAATTTAATTCGGGAATGAAAAGTTGATCAGCTAGATAAAATGATAATTTTAAACAGATCATTGGTGCTCATTGAGCAAAAGTTTACGAATGAAGTATAATGCATGACATCACATAGTCATTGATACAATGGATTACCTGGACGCTTTCTCGTAGCTATTTCTAGCTTATATTTTGTAAAAATATTGAAAATTTGGCTAGCTTAACGTTGGCGTTGGAGTTATGTCATTTTGAACTCTAAATCAGAAGTTAATGACAATTTATTGTGGACATGTCAAGTTGATCGGCCACTTAAAAAGATCATTCAAAACTGATCATTGGTGCTCATTGAGTAAAGACTTATAACTGAAACATAATGCATGTCATCACGTAGTTTGGCATATATTGGATTACTTGGACACTTTGTCGTAGCTGTTTCAGTCTCAAATGTTGTCACGATATAGAAAATTGGGCTAGCTTAGCTTGGGAAGTTGATTTGTGTCATTCTGAACTCTAAATTAAAAGTTACGGACGATTTAGTGCGGACATGTGAAATTGATTTGGGAGTTAAAATGATCATTCCAAACTGATCATTGGTGTTTCTTGAGTAAAGGCTTATAAATGAAGTATAATGCATGCCATCACAAAGTTTGGAATAGATTGGATTACTTGGACGCTTTGTTATAGGTATTTCGGAATTAAATTTTGTCACAATATCGAAATTTGGGCTAGCTTAAAGTGGGTGTTGGATTTGTTTCATTTTGAACTCTAAATCAAAAGTTACGGAAAATTTAGTGTGGATATGTCAAGTTGATCGGCCAGTTATAATGATCATTCTAAGCTCATCATTGGTGCTCCTTGAGTAAAGGCTTATAAATGAAACAAAATGCATGGCATCACGACGTTCCGGATATATTGGATTACTTGGACCAATTGTCGTACCTCTTTCAGTGTCAAATTTTGTCACACTATAGAAAACTCGGCTAGCTTAGCGTGGGCGGTTGATTCGTGTCATTCTGAACTCTAAATCAAAAGTTACAGACGATTTAGTTTGTACGTATCAGGTTGATTGGCCAGTTAAAGTGATCATTATAAACTGATCATTAGTGCTCCTTGAGTAAAGACTTATAAATGAAGTCTAATGCATGGCATCATGCAGTTTGTGATACATTGGATTACTTGGAGGATTTGTCGTAGCTCTTTCAGTCTCAAATGTTGTCACAATATAGAATATTGACCTAGCTTAACGTAGGCATTGGTTTCATGTCATTCTGAACCCTAAATCAAAAGTTACGGATGATTTAGTGTGGACATGTCAAGTTTATCGGTTAGTTAAATTGATCATTCTAAACTGATCCTTGTTGCTCATTGAGCAAAGGTTTACAAATATAACATAATGAATGGCATCACGCAGTTTGGGATTGATTGGATTACATGGGGGCTTTGTTGTAGCTATTTCAGTCTTAAATTTTGTCACAATATAAAAAATTGAGCTACCTTAACGTGGGCATTGGATTCGTGTCATTCTGAGTCTAAATCAAAAGTTGTGGACGACTTATTGTGTACATGTCAAGTTAAGCAGCCAATTAAAATGATGATTCTAAACTGATCATTAGTGCTCCTTGAGTAAAAGCTTATAAATGAGGAATAATGCATGGCATCACACAGTTTGGGAGACATTGGAATATTTGGAGGCTTTGTTTCAGCTATTTCGGTCACAAATGTTGTCACAATATTGAAAATTGAGCTAGATTAATGGGGGCGTTTGATTCATGGCATTTTGAACTCTAAATAAAACTTTAAAGACGATTCAGTGCAGTTATGTAAAGTTGATCAGCTAGTTAAAATGATCATTCTAAACAGATCATTGGTGCTCACAGAGCAAAGGTTTACAAAAAAAAGCATTATGCATGGCATCACGCAGTTTTTGATAGACTGGATTACTTAGAGGCTTTGTAGTAGCAATTTCGGTGTTAAAGTTTGTCACAATATAGAATATTGAGCTAGTTTAACATGGGCATTGGATTCGTGTTATTCTGAACTCTAAATCAAAAGTTACGGATGATTTAGTGTGTACATGTCAAGTTGATCAGCTAGTTAAAATGATAATTCTAAATTGATCATTGGTGCTCCTTGAGTAAAAGCTTATAAATGAAGAATAATGCATGGTATCACGCAGTTTCGAATACATTAGAATACTTGGAGCCTTTGTCTCAGTTATTTTGGTCTCAAATGTTGTCACAATATTGAAAGTTGGGATAGATTAATGTGGACGTTGGATTCATGTCATTTTTAGCTCTAAATCAAAATTTAAAGATGATTTGGTGCGGTTATGTAAAGTTGCTAAGATAGTTAAATTGATCATTCTAAACTGATCATTGGTGCTCACTGAGCAAAGGTTTACAAATCAATCATAATGCATGGCATCACGCAGTTTGGGATACATTGGATTACTTAGAGGCTTCGTCGTAGCGCTTTCACTGT
The DNA here is from genome assembly GCA_018901935.1 of Pugionium cornutum. Classification (NCBI taxonomy): domain Eukaryota; kingdom Viridiplantae; phylum Streptophyta; class Magnoliopsida; order Brassicales; family Brassicaceae; genus Pugionium; species Pugionium cornutum. The sequence continues at coordinate 12,520 of JAENJI010000631.1, forward strand.
CAAATGTTGTCACAATATTGAAAATTGGGCTAGCTTAACATGGGCGTTGGATTGATGTTATTTTGAGCTTTAAGTCAAATGTTAAAGACGATTTAGTACGGGCATGTCAAGTTGATCAGCTAGTTAAAATGATCATTTTAAACAGATCATTGGTGCTCATTGGGCAAAGGTTTACAAATGAAGCATAATGCATGACATCACATAGTCTTCGATACATTGGATTACTTGAACGCTTTGTTGTAGTTATTTTGTAACAATATTGAAAATCGAGCTAGCTTAACATGGGTGTTGGATTTATGTCATTATGAACACTAAATCATAAGTTACGGACAATTTAGTGTGGACAGGTCAAGTTGATCGGCCAATTAAAATGAACATTCTAAATTGATCATTGTTTCTCCTTGAGTTAAGGCTTATAAATGAAACATAATGTATGGCATCACACAGTTTAGGATATATTGGATTAGTTGCACACTTTGTCGTAGCTCTTTCAGTATCAAATGTTGTCACAATATAGAAAATTGGGCTAGATTAGCGTGGGCGGTTGATTCGTGTCATTCAAAACTCTAAATTAAAAGGAACAGATGATTTAATGTGGACATCTCACATTGATTTGGGAGTTAAAATGATCATTCTAAACTGATCTTTGGTGTTTCTTGAGTAAAGTCTTATAAATAAAGTATAATGCATGGCATCACCAAGGTTTGGGATATATTGGATTACTTGGACGCTTTGTCATTGGAATTTCGGACTAAAAATTTTGTTGTGATACATTGGATTACTTGGAGGCCTTGTCTTAGCTCTTTTAGTCTCAAATGCTGTCACAATATTCAATATTGAGATAGCTTAACGTGGGCATTGGATTCATGTCATTCCGAACTCTAAATAAAAAGTTATTGACGATTTAGTGCGGATATTTCAAGTTTATCGGCTAGTTAAGTTGATCATTCTAAATATATCATTGGTGCTCATTGAGCAAAGGTTTACAAATGAAGCATAATGCATGGCATCATGCTGTTTGGGATAGATTGGATTATATCAAGGCTTTTTCGTAGCTATTTCGATCTTAAATATAGTCACAATATAGAACTTGAGCTAGCTTAATGTCGGTATTGGATTCGTGTCATTCTGACTCTAAATCAAAAGTTATGGACGATTTAGTGCGTACATGTCAAGTTGATCAGCCAGTTAAAATGATCATTCTAAACTGATCATTGGTGGTCCTTGAGTAAAGGCTTATAAATGAAGAATAATGTGTGGCATCACGCAGTTTGGGAGACATTGTAATACTTGGAGGCTTTGTCTCAGCTATTTCAGTCACAAATGTTGTCACAATATTGATAATAGAGTTTGATTAACGTGGGCGTTGGATTCATGACATTTTAAGCACTAAATCAAATTTTAAAGACGATTGTGCGGTTATGTAAAGTTGATCAGCTAGTTAAAATGATCATTCTAAAATGATCATTGGTGCTCTCTGAGAAAAGGATTACAATTAAAGCATAATCCATGGATTACTTGGAGGCTTTGTCGTAGCTGTTTCAGTCTCAAATGTTGTCATAATATTGAAAATTGAGCTAGATTAACGTGGGCGTTGGATTCATGTCATTTTGAGATCTAAATCAAATGTTGAAGACGATTTATTACGGACATGTCAAGTTGATCAGCTAGTTAAAATGATCATTTTAAACAGATCATTGGTGTTCATTGAGCAAAGGTTTACAAATGAAGAATAATGCATTTACGGTGTGGACATATCAAGATGATCGGCTAGCTAGAATCATCATTCTAAAGCAATCATTGGTGCTACTTGAGTAAAGGCTTATATATGAAGCATAGTGCATGGTATCGCGCATTTTGTGATACATTGCAGTACTTGGAGGTTTTGTCGTAGTTCTTTACATTTCAAATGTTGTCACAATATAGAAAATTGGTCTAGCTTCTCGTGGGCGGTATATTCGTGTCATTTTGAAGTCTAAATCAGAAGTTACGGATGATTTAGTGCGCATATGTCAAATTTATCCAGCAGATAAAATGATCATTCTAAACTGATCATTGGTGCTTCTTGAGTAAAGGCTTATAAATGAAGTATAAGGCATGGCATCACAAATTTTGGGATAGATTGGATTACTTGGATGCTTTCTTGTAGGTCTTTCGGACTTAAATGTTGTCACAATATAGAAAATTGAGCTAGCTTAGCGTGGGGTTGGATTCGTGTCATTCTTGACTCCAAATCAAAACTTACGGACGATTTAGTGTGGACATGTCAAGTTGATCCGCCAGTTAAAATGATCATCCTAAACTGATCATTGGTGCTTATTGAGTAAAGGCTTATAAATGAAGCATTATGCATGGCATCACTTAATTTGTGATACATTGGATTACTTTGATGCGGACTTGTCAAATTGATTGTTTAGTTAAAATGATTATTACAAACAGACGATTGGTGCTTCTTAACTAAATTCTTATAAGTGAAGCAAAATGCATGGCATTACGGAGTTTGGGATAGATTGGATTACTTGGAGGCTTTGTTGTAGCTATTTCAATCTTAATTGCTGTCACAAAATGGGAAATCGAACTAGCTTAACATTGGCGTTGGAAAAATATCATTTTGAGCTCTAAATCAAAAATTAAAGACGATTTAGTGCGGACATGTCAAGATGATCAGTTAGTTAAAACGATCAACAAAACTTATCATTGGTGCTCATTGATTACACGCTTATAAATAAAGAATAATGGATGGCGTCACGCAGTTAGGGATACATTGGACTACTTCGAGGCTTTGTCGCATATCTTTCAGTCTCAAATGTTGTCACAATATAAAATATGAGCTAGCTTAATGAGGGTGTTGGATATGTGTCATTTTGAACTCTAAACCAGAAGTTATGGACGATTTAGTGCGTACATGTCAAGTTGATCAGCCAGTTAAAATGATCATTCTAAACTGATCATTGGTGGTCCTTGAGTAAAGGCTTATAAATGAAGAATAATGTGTGACATCACGCAGTTTGGGAGACATTGGAATACTTGGAGGCTTTGTCCCAGCTATTTCAGTCACAAATGTTGTCACAATATTGAAAATTGAGTTTGATTAATGTGGGCATTGTATTCATGTCATTTTGAGCTCTAAATCAAATTTAAAAGACGATTTAGTGCGGTTATGTAAAGTTGATCAGCTAGTTAAAATGATCATTCTAAAATGATCATTGGTGCTCGCTGAGAAAAGTTTTACAAATAAAGCATAATGCATGGATTACTTGGAGGCTTTGTCATAGCTATTTCAGTCTCAAATGTTGTCATAGTATTGAAAATTGAGCTAGATTAACGTGGGCGTTGGATTCATGTCATTTTGAGATCTAAATCAAATGTTGAAGATGATTTAGTACGGACATGTCAAGTTGATCAGCTAGTTAAAATGATCATTTTAAACAAATCATTGGTGTTCATTGAGCAAAGGTTTACAAATGAAGAATAATGCATTGCAACACCCAGTTTTCGATACATTGGATTTCTTGGATGATTTGTCGTAGCTATTTTGGAATTAAATTTTGTTAGATGAATTAAAATTGGGTTAGCTTAGTGTGGGCGTTGGATTTGTGATATTTTGAACTCTAAATCAGAAGTTATGAACGATTTAGTATGGACATGTCAAATTGATCGGCCAGTTAAAATGTTCATTCTAAACTGATCATTGGTGCTCCTTGAGTAAAGGCTTATAAATGAAGCATAATACATGTCATCACGCAGTTTGGCATATATTGGATTATTTGGACATTCTATCATTGATATTTTGGACTTCAATTTCTTAACAGTATTGAAAATTGGGCTCGCTTAACGTGGGTGTTAGATTTGTGTCATTTTGAACTCTAAATCAGAAGTTACAGAAGATTTAGTGTGAACATGTCAAGTTGATCGTCCACTTAAAATTATCATTCTAAACTGATCATTGGTGCTCCTTGAGTAAAAGCCCATAAATGAAGCATAATGCATGGCATCACTCAGTTTGTGATACATTGGATTAATTGGAGGCTTTATTGTAGCTCTTTCAGTCTTAAATGTTGTCCCAAGATAAAAAAAAATTGAGCTAGCTTAGCGTGGACGGTTGGTTCGTGTCATTCAGCACTCTGAATCAAAAGTTACAGATGATTTAGTGCGGACATTTCAAGTTGTTCTGCTAGTTAAAATGATCATTCCAAATTGATCATTGGTGCTTCCTTAATAAGGGGTTATAAATGAAGCATAATGCATGGAATCACGCAGTTTGGGATAGATTGGATTTCTTGGACGCTTTGTCGTAGGTATTTCGGACTTAAATTTTACCACAGTGTCGAAATTGGGGAAAGCTTAACGTGGGCGATGGATTTCTATCTTTTTGAACTCTAAATCAAATGTTACATTTACATGTGTTTCGGCCAATTATAATGATCAATCTAAACTCATCATTGTTTCTCCTTGATTAAAACCTTATAAATGAAACATAATGCATGGCATCACGTAGTTTGGGATACATTGGATTACTTTTAGGTTTTGTCATAGCTCTTTAAGTCTCAAATGTTGTCAAAATATAGAAAATTGGTCTACCTTAGCGTGGGCAGTTGATTCGTGTTATTCTCAAGTTTAAATCAAAAGTTACAGATGATTTAGTGCGGACATGCCAAATTGATCCGGGAGTTAAAATGACCATTCTAAACTGATCATTGGTGCTTCTTGAGTAAAAGCTTATAAATGAAGTATAATGCATGGCATTACAAAGTTTGGGATAGATTGGATTACTGGGATGCTTTCTCGTACGAATTTTCGACTTAAATGTTGTCAAAATATCAAAATTTTGGTTTCCTTAATGTGGGCGTTGGATTTGTGTCATTTCAAACTATAAATCAAAAGTTACAAACGATTTAGTGTGGACATATCAAGATGATTGGCTAGCTAGAATCATCAGTCTAAACCGATCATTGGTGCTACTTGAGTAAAGGCTTATATATGAAGCATAGTGCATGACATCGCGCATTTTGTGATACATTGCAGTACTTGGAGGTCTTGTCGTAGTTCTTTACATCTCAAATGTTGTCACAATATTGAAAATTGGTCTAGCTTATTGTGGGCGGTATATTCGTGTCATTTTGAAGTCTAAATCAGAAGTTATGGATGATTTAGTGCGCACATGTCAAATTTATCGAGTAGTTAAAATGATCATTCTAAACTGATCATTGGTGCTTCTTGAGTAAAGGCTTATAAATGAAGTAAAAAGCATGGCATCACAAAGTTTGGGATAGATTGGATTACTTGGATGCTTTCTCGTCGGTCTTTCGGACTTAAATGTTCGCACAATATAGAAAATTGAGCTAGCTTAGCGTGGGGTTGGATTCGTGTCATTCTGGACTCCAAATCAAAGTTACGGATGATTTAGTGTGGACATGTCAAGTTGATCCGCCAGTTAAAATGATCATTCTAAACTGATCATTGGTGCTTGTTGAGTAAAGGATTATAAATGAAGCATAATGAATGACATCACGTAATTTGGGATACATTGGATTACTTTGATGCGGACTTGTCAAATTGATTGGGTAGTTAAAATGATTATTACAAACAGACGATTGGTGCTTCATAAGTAAATTCTTATAAATGAAGCAAAATGCATGGCATCACGGAGTTTGGGATAGATTGGATTACTTGGAGGCTTTGTTGTAGCTATTTCAATCTTAATTGCTGTCACAAAATGGGAAATTGAACTAGCTTAACATTGGCATTGGACAAATATCATTTTGAGCTCTAAATCAAAAGTTAAAGACGATTTAGTGGGGACATGTCAAGCTGATCAGTTAGTTAAGACGATCAACAAAACTTATCATTGGTGCTCATTGATTAAACGCTTATAAATAAAGAATAATGCATGGCGTCACGCAGTTAGGGATACATTGGACTACTTCGAGGCTTTGTCGCATATCTTTCAGTCTCAAATGTTGTCACAATATAAAAAATGAGCTAGCTTAACGTGGGTGTTGGATATGTGTCATTTTGAACTCTAAACCAGAAGTTATGGACGATTTAGTGTGGACATGTTAAGTTGATCGGCAAGTTAAAATGATCATCCTAAACTGATCATTGGTGCTTCTTGAGTAAAAGCTTGTAAATGGAGCATAATGCATGTCATCACGCAGTTTGGGATATATTGGATTACTTGGAAACTTTGTCATAGCTATTTTGGACTTAAAATTTGTAACAGTATTGAAAATTGGGCTAGCTTAACGTAAGCGTTAGATTTGTGTCATTTTGAACTCCAAATCAGAAGTTACGAAAGATTTAGTGTGGACATGTCAAGTTGATCAACCAGTAAAATGATCATTATAAACTGATCATTATAAACTGATCATTGGTGCTTCTTGAGTAAAGGCTAATAAATGAAGCATAATGCATGGCATCACCGTGTTTGGGATACATTGGATTATGTCAAGGCTTGGTCGTAGCTCTTTCAGTCTCAAATGTTGTCCCAAGATAGAAAATTGAGATAGCTTAGTGTGCGCGTTGGATTCGTGTCATTCCATACTCTAAATCAAAAGTTACGGACGATTTAGTGTGGACATGTCAAGTTGATCGGCCAGTTAAAATGATCATTATAAACTGATCATTGGTGCTTCTTGAGTAAAGGCTTATAAGTAAAGCATAATGCATAGCATCACGCTGTTTGGGATACATTGGATTACTAGGATTCTTTTACGTAGCTCTTTCATTCGCAAATATTGTCACAATATAGAAAATTGAGCTAGCTTAACATGGGTGTTGGATTCGTGTCATTCTGAATTCTAAATAAAAAGTTACAAACGATTTAGTAAGAGCATGTCAAGTTGATCGGCCAGTTAAAATGATCATTCTAAATTAATCATTTGTTCTCCTTGAGTAAAGATTTATAAATGAAGAATAATGCATGACATCACGCAGTTTGGTATTCATTGGATTATTTGGAGGCTTTTTCGTAATTCTTTCAGTCTCAAATCTTGTCAGTGACAACTTGTCACAATATGTAGAATTTAGCTAGCTTAATGTGGGTGTTGGATTCGTATCATTCTGAACTCTAAATCAAAAGTTACAGACGATTTAGTCCGGTCTTGTCAAGTTGATCAGCCAATAAAATGATCATTCTAAAATGATCATTGGTGCTTCTTGAGTAAAGGCTTATAATGAAGTATAATGCATGGTATCACGTAATTTGGAATACATTGGATTACGTCAAGACTTTTTCGTAGCTGTTTCAATCTCAAATGTTGTCACAATAAGGAAAATTGAGTTAGCTTAACATGGGCGTTGGATACCTGTCAGTCTGAATTTTAAATCAAAAGTTATGTACAATTTAGTGCAGACATGTCAAGTTGATTGGTCAGTTAAAATGATCATTCTAAACTGACCATTGTTGCTTCTTGAGTAAAGGATTATAAATGAAGCATAATGCATGGTATCACGCTGTTTGGGATACATTGGATTACTTGGATGCTTTTTCATAGCTCTTTCAATCTAAAATGTTGTCACAATATGGAAAATTGAGCTAGCATAACGTGGGCGTTGGGCTCATGTCAATTTGAACTTTAAATCAAAAGTTACAGACAATTCCGTGCAGACATGTCAAATTGATTGGACAGTTAAAATGATCATTCTAAACTGATCATTGGTGCTTCTTGAGTAAATGCTTATAAATGAAGTTTAATGCATGGCATCATAAAGTTTGTGATAGATTGGATTACGTGGACGCTTTGTCGTAGGTATTTGAGACTTAACTGTTGTCACAATATCAAAATTTGGGCTAGCTTAATGTAAGCGTTGGATTTGTGTTATTTTGAACTCTAATTCAAAAGTTACAGACGATTTAGTGAGGACGTATCAAGTTGATCTGCCAGTTAAAATGATCATTTTAAACTAATCATTGGTGATCCTTAAGTAAAGGCCTATAAATGAAGCTTAATGCATGACATCACGCATTGTGTGATACATTGGATTACTTGGAGGCTTTGTCGTAGCTCTTTCAATCTCAAATATTGTCACAATATAGAAAATTGAGCTAGCATAATGTGGGTGTTGGATTCGTGTCATTCTGGACACTAAATGAAAAGGTACATACGATTTAGTGTGGACATGTCAAGTTGATAGGACAGTTAAAATGATCCATTCTAAACTGATCATTGGTGCTTCTTGAGTAAAAGGCTTATAAAAGAAGCATAATGCATGTCATCACGCTGTTTAGGATATATTGGATTACTTCGAGGGTTTTTCGTAGCTCTTTTAGTTTCAAATGTTGTCACAATTTGGAAAATTGAGCTAGGTTAACGTTGGCGTTGGACTCATGTCATTTTGAGCTATAAAAAAAATTACGGACTATTTAGTGCAGACATATCCAATTGATCGGCCAGTTAAAATGAGCATTCTAAATTGATCATTTGTGCTTCTTAAGTAAAGGCTTATAAATGAAGCAAAATGTGTGGTATCATGCAGTTCCGGATACATTGGATTACTTGGACGCTTTTGTGTTGCTCTTTTAGTGTCAAATGTTGTCACAATAATGGGAAATTGAGCTAGCTTAACGTGGGCGTCGGACTCATGTCATTTTGAGCTCTAAATCAAAAGATTAAGATGATTTAGTGCGGAAATGTCAAGATGATCAGCTAGTTAAAATGATCATTAACTTATCATTGGTGCTCCTTGAGTAAAAGCTTATAAAAGAAGTATAATGCATGGCATCACGCACTTTGTAATAGTTTGGATTACTTAGAGGTTTCGAAGTAGCTATTTCGGTCTTAAATTTGTATCATATAGAAAATTGAGCTAGCTTAATGTGGGCATCGGATTTCTGTCATTGTTAACTCTAAATCAAAATTTACAGACGATTAAGTGCGGATATGTCAAGTTGATCAGCCTGTTAAAATGATCTTTTTAAACTAATCATTGGTGCTCCTTGAGTTTAGGCTAATAAATGAAACATGATGCATGGCATCACACAGTTTGGGATACATTAGATTACTTAGAGGCTTTGTCGTAGCTCCTTTAGTCTCAAATGTTGTCAAAATATAGAAAATTTAGCTAGCTTAACGTGGGTGTTGGATTCGTGTAATTTTTAACTCTAAATTAAAAGTTACAGACCATTAAGTGCGAACATGTCATGTTTATCGGCCTGTTAAAATGATCATTCTAAACTAATCATTGGTGCTCCTTGAGTAAAGGATTATAAATGAAGCATAATGCATGGCATCACGCAGTTTAGAGTACATTGGATTACTTGGAGGCTTTTTCAAAGATCTTTTAGTCTCAAATGATGTAACAATATATAAAACTTAGCTTGTTTAACTTGGGTGTTGGATTCATGTCATTCTTAACTCTAAATCAAAAGTTACATTTGATTTAGTTTGGTCATGTCAAGTTGATCAGCCAGTTAAAATGATCATTCTAAACTGATCATTCTAAACTGATCATTGGTGCTTCTTGAGTAAAGGCTTATAAATGAAGCATAATGCATGGCATCACGCAGTTTTGGATACACTGGATTACGTCGAGGCTTTTTCGTAGCTCTTTCAGTCTCAAATGTTGTCACAATATGGAAAATTGAGCTAGCTTAACATGGGCGTTGGATTCGTGTCATTCTGAATACTAAATCAAAAGTTACGTACGATTTAGTTCGGACATGTCAAGTTGACCGGAGAGTTAAAATGATTATTCTAAACTGATCATTGGTGCTCCTTAAATAAAGGTATATAAATGAAGCATAATGCATGGCATCACGCTGTTTGGTATTCAATTGATTACTTGGAGACTTTTTCATAACTCTTCAGTCTCAAATGTTGTCAAAATATAGAAAATTGAGCCTAGCTTAACGTGGGTGTTGGACTCATGCCATTGAGCTTTAAATGAAAAGTTGAAGACGATTTAGTGTGGACATGTCAAGTTTATCCGTCGGTTAAAATGATCATTCTAAACTGATCATTGGTGCTCCTTGAGTATCGGCCTATAAATGAAGCATAATGCATCACGCAATATGAGATACATTGGATTACTTGGAGGCTTTGTCGTAGCACTTTCAGTCTCAAATGTTGTCACAATATAAAAATTTAAGCTAGCTTAAGGTGGGCTTTTGATTCGTGTGATTTTGACCTCTAAAACAAAATTTACGAATGATTTAGTGCGGATATGTTAAGTTGATCGGCCAGTTAAAATTATCATTCTAAACTGATCATTGGTGATTCTTGAGTAAAGGCTTATAAATGAAGCATAGTGCTTGGCATCACACATATTGGGATACATTGGATTACTTGGAGGCTTTTTAGTGCGGACATGTCAAGTTGATCCGCCAGTTAAAATGATCATTCTAAACTGATAATTGATGCTTCTTGAGTAAAGTCTTATAAATGAATCATAATACATGGCATCGCAATTTGGGATAGACTCGATTAGTTGGACGCTTTGTCATAGGTATTTTGGACTTAAATTTTTCACAATATCGAAAA
>JAENJI010000632.1:0-47809 GCA_018901935.1 Pugionium cornutum
CTATTTTGGTCTTAAATTTTGTCACAATATAGAAAATTGAGTTCGCTTAAAGTGGACGATGGATTGGTGTCATTCTGACCTCTAAATAAAAAGTTATGGACGATTTAGTGCGGACATGTCAAAGTGATAGGCTAGGTAAAATGATCGTTCTAAACTGGTCATTATTGCTCCTCGATTAGAAGATTATAAATGAAACATAATGCATAGCATCACAGAGTTTGGGATAGATTGCATTACTGTGACGCTTTGTCTAGCTCTTTCACTCCCAAATGGTTTCACAATGTGGAAAATTGAGCAAGTTTAATGTGGGTGTTGGATTCATGTTATTTTGAGCTCTAAATCAAAAGTTAAACAGGATTCAGTGCAGACATTTGAAGTTGATCATCTAGTTAAAATGATCATTGGTGCTGATTGAGTAAAAGCTTATAAAATGAAGCATAATGCATCTCATCACAAATTTTCGGATAGAATGGATTACATGGAGGCTTTTTCATAGCTATTTCGATTTTAAATTTTCCCACAATTTAGAAAATTGAGCTAGCTTAACGTGGGTGTTAGATTCGTGTCATTTTTAACTCTAAATTAAAAGTTACAGACGATTTAGTGTGGATATTTCAAGTTGATCAGCTAGTTAAAATGATCATTCTAAACTGATTATTGGTGCTCCTTTAGTAAAGGCTTATAAATGAAGCATAATGCATGGCCTCACACCATTAGGGACAGATTGGATTGCTTGGGGGCTTTGTCGTAGCTATTTCGGATTTAAATTTTGTCACAACATAGAAAATTGAGTTACCTCAACGTGGGCGTGGGATTCCTGTCATTCTCACCTCTAAATCAAACGTTGTGGACGATTTAGTGCGGACATGTCAAGTTGACCGGCCAATTAAAATGATCATTCTAAATTGGTCATTGGTGCTCCTTTAGTAAACGCTTATAAATTAAGCATAATGCGTGACATCACGCCATTTGGGATAGATTGCATTACCTTCATGCTTTTTCTACCTCTTTCAGTCTCATATGTTTTCACAATATGGAAAATTGAGCTAGCTTAACGTGGTAGTTGGATTCATGTCATTTTTAGCTCTAAATATATAGTTAAAGACAATTTAGTGTGGACATGTCAAGGTTATCAGCTATTTAAAATGATCATTCTAAAATGATCACTGGTGCTCATTGAGTAAAGGCTTATAAATGAAGCATAATGCATAGCATCATGAAGTTTGGGATATATTGGTTTACTTGTAGACTTTGTTTTAGTTATTTCGATCTTAAATTTTGTCACAATATAGAAAATTCAGCTAGCTTAACGAGGGTGGTGGATTCGTGTCATTTTGAATTCTAAATCAAAAGTTAAAGATGAATTAATGAGGGTATGCTAAGCTGATCAGTTAGTTAAAATGATCATTATAAACTGATTATTGGTTATCCTTGATTAAAGTGTAATAAATTAAGCATAATGCATGGGATCATGCAGTTTGGGATAGATTGGAGCCTTTGTCGTAGCTACTTTGGTCATAAATTTTGTCACAATATAGAAAATTAAGTTTGCTTAAAGTGGGCGTTGGATTCGTGTCATTCTGATCTCTGAATAAATAGTTATGGACGATTTAGTGCAGACATGTCAAATTGATCGGCTAGTTAAAATGATCATTTTAAACTGGTCATTGCTGCTCCTTGAGTAAAAGGTTATAAATGAAGCATAATGCATAGCATCACACAGTTTGGGATAGATTACATTACTATGATTCTTTGTCTCTAGCTCTTTCACTCCCAAATATTTTCACAATATGGAAAATTGAGCTAGCTTAACGTGGGTGTTAGATTCATGTCATTTTGAGCTCTAAATCAAATGTTAAAGACGGTTTAGTGTGGACATGTCAGGTTAATCAAACAGTTAAAACGATCATTCTAAATTCATCATTGGTGCTCATTGAGTAAACGCTTATAAATGAAGCATAGTCCATCGTATCATGAAGTTTCTGAAAGATTGGATTACTTGGAAGCTTTTTCATTGCTATTTCGATTTTAAATTTTGTCAAAATATAGAAAATTGAGCTAGGTAAACGTGGGTGGTAGATTCGTGTCATTTTGAACTCTAAATTAAAAAGTTACGGACGATTTAGTGCGGATATGTCAAGTTGATCAGCTAGTTAAAATGATCTTTCTAAACTGATCATTGGTGCTCCTTTAGTAAAGCCTTATAAATGAAGCATAATGCATGGCATCCCACAGTTTGGGATAGATTGGATTGCTTGGAGGCTTTGCTGTAGCTGTTTCGTTGTTAAATTTTGTCACAATATAGAAAATTGAGTTACCTTAACGTGGGCGTTGGATTCGTGTCATTCTGACCTTTAAATCAAAAGTTAAGTACGATTTAGTGCGGACATTTCAAGGTTATCAACCATTGAAATGATCATTCTAAACAGGTCATTTGGTGCTTCTTGAGTAATGGCTTATAAATGAAGCATAATGCATGACACCCCGCAGTTTGGGATAGATGGCATTACTTTTAGGCTTTCTCTACCTCTTTCAATCTCAAATGTTCTCACAATATGGAAAATTGAGATAGCTTAACGTGGGCGTTGGATTTATGTCATCTTGAGTTTTAAATTAAAAGTTAAAGATGATTTAGTGCGGACATATCAAGTTGATCAGCCAGTTAAACTGATCGTTCAAAACTTACCATTGGTGCTCCTTGAGTAAAGGCTTATAAATGAAGCATAATGCATGGCATCACGCAGTTTGGGATAGATTGGATTGGTTGGATGCTTTGCTGTAGCCATTTTGGTTTTAAATTTTTCTCAATTTCGAAAATTGAGCTAGCTTAACGTGGGTGTTGGATTCGTGTCATTCTAACCTCTAAATCAAAAATTATGGTTGATATAGTGCGGACATGTCAAGTTGATTGGCCAGTTAAAATGATCATTTTAAACTAACCATTGTTGCTCCTCGAGAAAAGGCTTATAAGTGAAACATAATGCATGACATCATGCAGTATGGGATATATTGGATTACTTGACGTTTTGTCGTTGCTCTCTCAGTCTAAGATGTTGTCACAATATAGAATTGAGCTAGCTTAACGTGTGTGTTGGACTCGTGTCATTTTGAACACTAAATCAAAGTTACAGACGATTTAATGCGGACATGTCAAGTTGATCGACCAGTTAAAATGATCATTCTAAACTCATCATTGGTGCTCCTTGAATAAAGGCTTATAAATGAAGCATAATGTGTGGCATCAAACAGTTTGGGATACATTGTATTACTTGAAGGCTTTGTTGTAGTTATTTCAGTCTCAATTGTCCTTACAATATAGAAAATTGAGCTACCTTAACGTGGGCGTTGGATTCGTGTAATTATGAACTCTAAATCAAAAGTTATGGACAATTTAGTGTGGACATATCAAGTTGATCGGTTAGTTAAAATGATCATTATAAATTGATCATTGGTGCTCCTTGAGTGAAGTCTAATAAATGAAGCATAATGCATGGTTTCACGCAGATACATTCGATTACTTGGAGGTTTTTTCATATCTCATTCAGTCTCAAATGTTGTCACTATATGGAAAATTGAGCTAGGTTAAGATGGTTGTTGGACTCATGTTATTTTGATCTCAATATCAAAAGTTAAAGACGATTTAATGCGGACATGTAGTGTTTTTCAGCTAATTAAAATGATCATTCTAAACTGATCATTGGTGCTTCTTGGGTGAAGGCTTATAAAGAAGCATAATGCATGGCATCACGCAGTTTGGGATAGATTGAATTATTTATAGGATTTTTCGTTGCGATTTCGGTGTTAAATTTTGTCACAATATAGAATATTGAGCTAGTTTAACGTGGGCATTGGATTTCCGTGTCATTCTGAACTCTAAATAAAAAATTACGGACGATTTAGTGTGGATATGTCAAGTTGATCGGCCAGTTAAAGTGATAATTCTAAACTTATCATTGTTGCTCCTTCAGTAAAGGCTTATAAGTGAACCATACTGTATAGCTTCACGTATTTTGGGATACATTGGATTACTTGGAGGTTTTGACGTAGCTACTTCAGTGTCAAATGTTGGCACAATATAGAAAATTGAACAAGCTTAATGTGGGCGTTAGATTTGTTTCATTCTTAATTCCAAATCAAAAGTTACGGACGATTTAGTGCGGACATGTCAAGTGGATCGACCAATTAAAATGATCAATCTATAGTAATCATTTGTGTTCCTTGAGAAAAGGCTTATAAATGAAGTATAATACATTGCATCACGCAGTTTGGGATACAATGTATTACTTGGAGGCTTTGTAGTAGCTTAACGTGGGCGTTGGATTCGTGTCATTCTGAACTCTAAATCAAAAGTTAGGGAGTATTTAGTGTGGACCTGCCAAGTTGATCATACAGTTAAAATGATAATTCTAAACTCATCATTGGTGCTCCTTGAGTAACGGCTTAGAAATAAAGCATAATGCATGGCTTCACGCAGTTTGGGATACATTGGATTACTTGGAGTTTTTGTTGTAGCTCTTTTAGTCTCAAATGTTGTCACAATATAGAAAACTTAGCTAGCTTAACGTGGGTGTTAGATTCTTGTCATTCTGAACTCTAAATCAAAAGTTACTGATGATTTAGTGCGGAAATGTTAAGTTGATCGGCAAGTTAAAATGATCATTCTAAACTAATCATTGGTGCTCCTTGAGTAAAGGCTTATAAATGAAGCATAATGCATGGCATCACGCAGATTGGGATACATTGGATTACTTCAAGGATTTGTAGTAGCTCTTTCAGTCTCAAATGTTTTCACAATATAGAATATTAAGCAAGCATAATGTGGGCGTTGGACTCATGTTATTTTGAGCTCTAAATCAAAACTTAAAGACGATTTACTGATAACATGTCAGGTCGATCAGATAGTTCAAATGATCATTCTAAGCTGATTATTAGTGATACTTAAGTAAAGGCTTATAAAGAAGTATAATGCATGACATCACGCAGTTTGGGATAGATTGGATTACTTTGACCCTTATTCGTTGCTATTTCGGTGTTAAATTTTGTCACAATATAGAATATTGAGCTAGCTTAACGTGGGCGTTGGATTCCTGTCATTCTAAACTCAAAATCAAAAGCTACAACCGATTTAGTCACTACAAGAAAACATCAAATTCCTAACGGCCAGTTTCGTCGGAAATCCGTCGGGACGACCGATTCCCCTCTATTTTCTTACAATAAATGTCCGTCGGGTTTATTTTGTCGGAAATCAATTTCCGTCGGGAAAGGATTAGGAATTTCCGATGGTTTGGCGATAAAAAAAGCCGTCAGAAACTTCCAACGGATAGACGATGAGATAACACCATCGGAAATTACCGACAGGTATTTGATGGATTCATTCCGTCGGAAAGTTCCGACAGACAGGCGATTAGTTCATGCCGTTTGAAAGCTCCAACGGATATTCAATGGATACCATCCGTCAGAATCACCAACGTATTTGCGATGGACTGTTTTCCTATGACTATAACCGTCGTGAATATGAACCGATGATGTATCCCGACGGTTTCCACTGCTCGGGAGATAGCCGACATATTTCCAACGGAATCGCCCGTCAGAAATTACCGACGACGTCATCTGTCGGAAATAACCAAATAATTGAAAAAATTAAAATATATATATATTTAAAATTATTTATTAAATGTTTTGGAAATATATTTATTAAAATTATTAAAACAATTAATATTTATATTAAATTTAATTAATATTTTTAAATATTTTCAAAATTTATAATACAATTAATAAAAATAATATACAACTAATAAAAATAATATTCTAATTATAAATATAATAAATAAAAAATTGTTTTAAGATACAAATTACATCGTAGGAGCAAAAGGAGAAGGAGGAAAAAAATCGTCAACAGAAAACTTGTTTCTCATCATTTCTACAATATTTTTTGAGATTATTCATCTCTATTTTCATAGCTGTCATTTGTTCTTTTAGCGGTTCATTCTCCTCGTTTCTAGCTGCAGATGTTGTGCCACCGGTATGTACAACTCTCCCGAGTCCTGGATGACGACCCTTTGAAAATGGTATTTCCTGTAAAAAAAATATTATTAGAAAGTTATTATAATATTAAATAAATAAAAAATCAAACTGACATCAAGAACGAGACGGTTAATCTCAAAACGAGGTAATTCGGCGACCGAATATGAAAAACCAACTTGAGACTGCTGTGTTAAAATATCACTTTTTTCTTTTTTACTTTTTCGATGATCTCACTAACGAGACCATCTTGGATGCGACCAATGTTTTTGTCGTGTGGACGGCCTCGAGAAGTTGCAAGTGATCTGGAGGCGCTTCAATTTCTTGTGCCTAAAAGTAAAAAAAATTAAATTAATGATTTAAAAATTTTCAAATAATAATAAATAAAATTAATATAATAATTAATTTACCAATTGATCGGCTCATCTCCGAAAACTAGTCGGTCTGGCATTGTGAATGTAAATGCCTTTGCCTCCTTGGTCGCTCTTCCAGTTTCCCGAATTAGTTCTCGAGATGACCATATCGCTGGAAGAATCCTAATAATGGATAAAGTCGTTCCAAACCGACTCATTCAACCCTTTTTGTTTATCTTTTTTTCTTTTTCCATTTTTGTTTCCACTCGTTCATGTGGCAGGAAAAATTGTACTGCAACCTCTTTTTGAAAAGTTTCTTCCACCAATTTTTTGTTCATGGGTTCCCATGTAAATTCTTGCTGCAAAATTTATATTTATATTACTAAAAATATTATTAAAAACTATTTAAAACAATTATATATTTAAAAATAAAATAATGTACCGCAAACGTCATGAACTAAATCAGACGTTATTCGTACGGAATATCTCTAAATTTGGTATATAATTTGTTCAAAAGAGACTGAAGAATCTTTAATTAGAACCTACGAATTTGCTTATTCCGTTGTTTGAAATACCAAACCTACTAATTTTTATTAGAATAACATTTAAATAATTATTTTAAATATAATATAATAGCATCAAAATAATAATTTTAAACATAATTATAGAAAATTTTATTTACCATGTCGAATTTCCTTGACGTCTCGGATCGAGAAAAGTAAGAAGTTCACGACCACGCTGCTGAACTAATTTTTCAATTGTCATTGGTCGAAAAAAATCATTTGTAGATTATGGAACTTGATTTGGTATACAACTCGTAATAGACGACTCACCACGTCTTTGGTACTTTTGATACGACTTATGATTTCCGATATTTAATCAATCTATTTAAATTTAATATTTAACATTTTCTCTTCGAAATATTTATTTTTATTTAAACTAAAAAATTAAACTTAAACTTTAAATACTAAATATAAACCTATAATTTTTAATTTTTATGATATTTTTGTAAAAAAGTAATTTTAATAATTTTAGATAAAAGTTTATTAATAACAAATAATAATATCCAAAATATTCAAAAATTTAAATTTATTAAGTAAAACATATGCAATAATTTCATTGATAAAGTTAAAGAATTTAGGATAAAACACATGAATTATGTTGATCATATTATATATTTTCATCCTATTTTAATTAAAAGTCGTAAAATAATATTTTTAAAATGTACATCATACATAAAACTATGTGATGTCTTAAATTTCTATACATTTTTAGAAGAGTTAATTATATAAATTTTAAATGATGTATCAGATTTCTAAACTATTTTAAGTAATATGTAGCTTAATTAGTAATAAATTGATGTACTTTTCTGTGGCTTTACAAAAATTATATATTATAATGAAGCAAATTTTAAATTGAGATATAAAATACTCAAATCCCAATAATAAGTTTTGGTTAGAAACAAAATTGTAATTAAAATCAAAACCGTACGTTCCAAACTTAATTAAACAATATAAGTTTACATATTTACACAAAATTTAATCTGAAATCGGAATACCAAATCATAACTGCTACAAATCAATATCTTTTTATATATTAATTATTTAACATTATGATAAAATTAAGGAAATGAAATCTATTGGTAAAACGTATTCCTAGATAATACTCAATTTTTACCTCAACAAACATAACGAATGATGAACCAATATAACCATGACCGTGTGAGAACTGATATCTTATAAACTAATGCAGGAAACAAAGAGAAGAAAAATTTACAGCATTCAGTAACCATTGCTGAATCATTAAGGTCTAGTGGAAAAGTGATTCGAAACACGCAAAACGCAATCATAAACCTCTAGATCTCGAAACCGGACAAAATCAAGCAAATAATTAACTTATTCATGTTATAAAAATTAAAAACTTACATGATTCAAGGTGATTTCTGGCGATGTACGGCGGGAGGCGAAGAAGCTGAGAAGAGAAGGAGAGAAACACGAGAGAGAAAGAAGAAGAAATGGCCGTAGGTTATATTAGATATTTCCAACAAAAATTGCTGTTGGAAATTCGTCGGAAACTTAATAAATATTTTCGCAAAATCCCGCGTTCAGAATTATGTTTACCACGTAAAATTTTAAGCCATCGGAAATCCATCGATTTTCCGTTGGACGGCTTAAAATCCGTGCATGTTTGAAAAATAGTTTGCACACGGTGTAATTAACGGTTTCCCGACGGCTTTCCGACGGAGTTACCAAAGCCGCCGGAAATCCGTCGGTTACGTAAATCAATATTTCGAAAAAAAATATTTATATATTATTAAAAAAGTTTTAGTTTATTCTGACGGCTTTCCGACGGAGTGACCAAGGCCGTCGGAAATCCGTCGGCTACGTAAATCAATATTTCGAAAAAATGTTTATTTATTATTAAAAAAGTTTTAGTTTATTTTGTATATAACAAAATGCATACAAAATAACATGACTTTTTTCAATCTTTCGTGGAAGCATTTATAAACATATATATGGAAATGAAGTATGGAAAAAAAAAATAAATTTGAATTTGAATTTGAATTTAGAAATGAATTTATATATAATTAAAATATGGAAGAAATATTATTATCACAAATTTAATCTGAATCTGATGAATATTCCGAATTAGCTGAATTTTGGTCCCCAAACTCGCCAATCTCTTCTTCTGAATCTTAAAACAAGTTGTAATCTCTGTTCGTGGTGTCAGCAACAACAAGGTTAATTTCAAGAGAAGTGTTTATAAGTTACCAAATGTGTTTTGTTGCATAGGGTCTTGTTCGGTAATACCACATACCATTTCTCTAGGATGTATTGAGGTGACAGTAATCCAAGGATCTTGTTTGTTCCTCACACGAGGATATCAAATGTAACAAACCTGGTCCGCTTGTGATGCAAGTATAAAAGGATCATATTTTCGATGTCGCTTACAAGAGTGGACAGATGTAACACCGAATTCGTCTTGACTTTTACCCATGATAGGGTCATACCAGTCACAGTAGAACACAATACACCTCAAATCAATCATTCTTGGATAGTGAACTTCTAATATTTCACGGAGGACACCGTTGTATACAATTTCTCCCGATTGAGATGATACACCATAATTACAATTTGTTTGTGAGTTTCCTTCGCGGTGACTTTTAAAAGCATATCCACGAGTGCAATATATTGGATAAGATTTTGCAGTAAATGTAGGACCACTCACTAACTCAACTAACCACGTGGGAAACGTTATCCCCCTAGAAGGACCTGTAGTAACCAACAAAATAATTGAATGTAGTCAATTATATATGTATATATATATATAAATATGAAACTATTATTGAAAATTACATAATTGTAGTAACAGTAACATAAAAATGTAACCATCTTGCAAATTCGCTTTTTTTAAATTCGACCAACTCATTCTCTGTGTAATCTGAATAATGAACACGTATTTATTCCATGTATATCTTGTTAATTATGAAAAAAATAATTAACAATAAATTATAATAACAATTTAAAACAAAATTTAATTGAATGTACCTTTCATATTCCAAAGTGATTGTTTTCCTCCTCTGATAGGCGTCGCGTCTTCCCTTTTCCACTTAAACGTCCAATTAATTTGTGCAAATATTTCTGGCACATAAACGGGATAGCTTGATTTTTCTCCTCCATCATCATGTTGTGCAGGTCGTCTATTTTTTGTTTGGACTTGCAATGGAAAATAGTAGCTGACGAAGTTAGATGTTTCTTCATTAATACTTTTTCCAACGATTGAACCTTCAACACTGGCAAGATTTTTAACTTTTTTCTTTATGTGGAACATATATCTCTCAAAATGATACATCCATTGATACTGAACAAGTCCTCCAAGCGCTGCTTCTCTATCGAGGTGAATAGGAAGATACTCCATAACATCAAAAAAATACTGGTGGAAATATTTTCTCTAGGTTACAAATGAGAACCGGTATTTTTTCCTCCAAATTTCGGATATCATTTGCAGTAAGTGATCTTGTACATAAATCTCGGAAAAACACCAATCCTACATAAAAAAATATATTTTAATATCATATAATATATTAAATTATGATTATTTATATATAAATAATATAAACGTACATGCAATTGCTCCGTGTACGTTTTTAGGCAGCATATCGCTAAAGGCAAAAGGGAATAGTCTTTGCATGACAACATGACAATCATGACTTTTCATCCCGCAAAATTTACCTTCAATAGTATCGACACAATTACAAAGATTAGATGCGTATCCATCTGGAAATTTGACACTATGCTTAATCCAGTCAAAGAATTCGTCTTTTGCATGCGCATCCAACCGGAATGCGGGAGACAATGATTTTGTATTTGACATTACATATAGTTCCTTCTGGGAACAAATTTCCGGCAAATCCAATGTGCATAACATCTAGATTATCTTTTGTGTTTCTTTGCACATTTAGAACGGTATACATTATGTTGTCAAAAAAATTCTTCTCAATGTGCATAACATCTAGATTATGGCACAACAAATGGTCCTTCCAATATGGTAAATCACAAAAATGTTCTTCTTGTGCCAATTATGGTATTCGCCACAACCATCAACAGGGTAATGTCCGTTACCTCCACATGAAGCCGTTCTCTCAGCTCTCTAAGTTGAGTCATCATATAATTCCGGTCAAGAATAGGAGGTGGAGCATCAATTTTTTTTTGTTTTTCCTAAACAATGTCGTGCTCCGGCGATATGGATGATCTTGTGGTAGAAATCGACGATAACAATCAAACCAACTAGTCTTTCGTCCATGTTTCAGTTGGAACACATCAGTATTATCTTGACAATATGGGCATGCTAATCTTTCATGCATCGACCATCCTGATAACATACCATATGCTGGAAAATCACTTATCGTTCACATAAGTACTGCTCGCATCAAGAAGTTTTGTTGGTTGGAAACATCGAATGCTTCGACACCATTTTCCCAAAATATTTTTAACTCATGAATTAGTGGCTGTAAGAAAATATCAAGCGATCGCTTAGGATGCTCTGGACAGGGGACGAGAATTGTTAGAAACAAAAACTCTCGTTTCATGCACAACGAAGGAGGCAAATTATAAGGTGTCACGATAACTGGCCGCAACGAGTATTGCCTCCCATGCTTCCCAAAACTTTTGAATCAATCTGTAGATAACCCGAAGTATACTTTCCTAGGCTCATATGCAAAACTAGGATAAACCTGTTGAAAATTTTTCCATGCTTCTGCATCCGAGGGATGCACAATTTCTCCATTCGAATTATATTTTGCATGCCATCTCATAGGTTTTGACGTGTGTTCAGATTGATATAACATCTTTAACCTCTCAGTTAATGGCAAATACCACATCCGTTTATGCGGAATAGGTACTCTGCCGTTTGTGTTTTGAAATTGAGGTTTGTGACAAAATCGGCACTTTATGCGGTTTTCATCATTTCTCCAATAGATCATGCAGTTGTCAATACATACATCGATCATCTGATATGGCAATCCAAGACCAGCTACAAGTTTTTGAGCCTCGTAATATGAAGCAGGTGCAATATTATCTTCAGGTAATATATCTTTAACAAAATCAGCTATCGTATTCACACAATCTTCAGCCAAGTTAAAATATGTCTTTATCGTCATCAACCTGCTTGCAGCAGATAAAGGTGATAATCCATCTCTACATCCTTTATACAAAGGCTGCTTGGGTGCATCTAACATATCAAAAAAATTTCGGGCTTCGAAATTAGGTTCCTCTATTCTGCTACTATCTTCAATGTATGATGCTCTTTGTTCACGAAACGCATTATTCACCATTTGAGCAGTACCTACGTCTATATCAACTTGTTATGCTGGTTCTTCTACCATAACATTAGTATTATCTAACGTTTTTGAAGTACTACCATAATATTGCATCGTTGCATCAGTTTCTCCATGTGAATACTAAATTTTGTAACGCAGCATAAATATAGTCTTATACAAATGATTACGTACTTCTCTAACAGAGATTAATCTATGATTTCGACATTTAATACATGGACAATACATTTTACCGTATTCCAATGTCATGTTATTGTTTGATGCAAATGCCACGAACTCTTCAACACCTTGCGCAAATTCATTAAACAATTACCCCATTGTTGAATCATAATGAGGTTTATCCATCCACGATCGAAAATAATCATAAGAACCCGAAGAACACATTTTCTTAAGATTTTTTGTTCTGAAAAAATTGTGAATGATCATAGCGTATTTGTATTGAAAACTAGAAATTATCACGAATTTTTAAGAGATTATTACGAATTTTTAACTAATTATTACGAATTTTTAACATATATTCACAAATTTTAAATAGATTATTTTTAAAAATATTCTCTTTTCTGACGAATTTCCGACGGTTTCCGACGACAACCGGATAATCACAAATTTTTAAAAGATTATTCTTAAGAATATTCATTTTCCCGATGGATTTCTGATGCTGTCCGACCACGGTCGGATACTTCCCGACGGATTCTCGATGATTCTCGACATCAGCCCATCGATACATTACCGACGGATTCCAGACGGATAGAAAAAACAACAATCCATCGGTAAATCGCCAGAAAAAACGCTATGATTTGTATTTTGTCTGTAATTTCTGACGGTTTTAAGAGGATATACCGACGCCACACTTTCGTCGGAAAATAGACGGAAAGCCGTCAGGTTTTACCATCGATTTCCGACGGTGGTGCAAGCGTTGGTAATTTATGATGGAATACCGACGAAATGTGTTCCCTTGGTTGTCCGTTGGAAATCCATCGCATTGGCGTTGGAAAATTCCGACGGTTTTATTTCCTTCAGAAATGCCGTCGAAAATATTAATGTTTTCTTGTAGTGAGCGCGGACATGTCAAGTTGATCGGCCTATTAATATGATAATTCTAAACAGATCATTGGTGCTCCTAGAGTAAAGACTTATAAATAAAGCATAATGCATGGCCTCACATAGTTTGGGATACATTGGATTACTTAGAAGTTTTTTCATAGCTCTTTCAGTCTCAAATGTTGTCACGATATGGAAAATTGAACAAGCTTAACGTGGGCGTTAGATTCTTGTCATTCTTAACTCCAAATCTGAAGTTATGAATGATTTAGTGCGGAAATGTCAAGTTGATCGACCAATTAAAATGATCACTCTAAACTAATCATTTGTTTTCCTTGAGTGAAGGCTTATAAATGAAGCATAATGTATGGCATCACGCAGTTTGGGATACATTGTATTACTTGGAGGTTTTGTAGTAGCTCTTTTAGGCTCAAATGTTCTCACAATATGGAAAATTGATCTAGGTTAATATGGGCGTTGGATTGATGTTATTTTGAGCTCTAAATCGAAAGTTAATGACGATTACGTCCAGACATGTAAGGTTGATCAGCTAGTAAAAATAATCTTTCTAAATGGATCATTGGTGCTCCTTGAGTAAACGCTTAAAAAGAGGCATAATCCATGTCATCCCGCAGTGTAAGATAGATTGGATTACTATTTTGGTGTGAAATTTTGTCATAATATAGTATATTGAGCTACCTTAACGTGGTCGTTGGATTTGTGTTATTCTGAACTCTAAATCAAAAGTTACGGACGATTTAGTGTGGACATATCAAGTTGATCGGCCAGTTAAAATGATAATTCTAAACTGATCAGTGGTTCTCCTTGAGTAAATGCTTATAAATGAGGCATAATGCATGGCTTCACGCAATTTAGGACACATTGGATTATAGGGAGCCTTTCTCGTAGCTCTTTCAGTCTCAAATGTTGTCACAATATGGAAAATTGAGCAAGCTTAGGGTGGGGTTGGTCTCATGTTTTTTTGAACTCTAAATCAAAAGTTAAACACGATTTTGTGCAGATAGGTCAAGTTGATCAGCTAGTTAAAATGATCCTTCTAAACTGATCATTGGTACTCCTTGAGTAAAGGCTTATAATTGAAGCATAATGCATGAAATCACGCAGTTTAGGATGCATTGGATTACTTAGAGGCTTTTTCTTATCTCTTTTAGTCTCAACTGTTGTTATAATATAGAAGATTGAGCTCGCTTAAGGTGGTTATTGGATTCCTGTCATTCTGAACTCTAAATCAAAAGTTACAGATGATTTATTGCGAACAAGTGAAGTTGATCGGCCAGTTAATATGATCATTCCAAACTTATCATTGGTGCTCCTTGAGTAAAGACTTATAAATGAACCATAATGCATGGCATCACGCTGTTTGAAATACATTGGAATACTTGGAGGCTTTGTAGTAATCTTTCACTCTCAAATGTTGTCAAAATATGGAAAATTGAGCTAGTAATCTTTCAGTCTCAAATGTTGTCAAAATATGGAAAATTGAGGCTTCTATGTTGCTAATTCGGTGTTAAATTTTGGAACAATATAGATTATTGAGATAGCTTAACGTGGGCATTGGATTTGTGTCATTCTAAACTAAACATTGGTGGTCCTTGAGTAAAAGCTTATAAATGAAGCATAATGTATGAGATACATTGGATTACTTGGATGCTTTGTCATAGCTCTTTCAGTCTCAAATGTTATCAGAACATAGAAAATTGAGCTAGCTGAACGTGGGCGTTGCACTCATGTTATTTTGAGCTCTAAATCAGAAGTTAAAGACAATTTAGTGTGGACATGTCAAGTTAATCAGCTAGTTAAAATTATCATTCCAAACTGATCATTGGTGCTCATTGAGTAGGGGGCATAAATAAAGCATAATGTATAACACCACGCAGTTTGGGTTAGATTGGCTTACTTGGACAATTTTTCTTGGTTATTTTGTTCTTTAATTTTGTCATAATATAGAAAATTGCGCTAGCTTATCGTGTGTGTTGGATTTGTGTCATTTTGAACTATCATAATTTACGGACGATTTAGTTCGGACATATCAAGTTTATCGGCCAGTTAAAATAATCATTCTGAACTGATCATTGGTGCTACTTGAGTAAATGCTTATAAATGAAGCATAATGCATGGTGTCATGCAGTTTGGGGTACATTGGATTTCTTGAAGGCTTTTTCGTAGCTCTTTCAGTCTCAAATGTTGTTACAATATTGAAAATATAGCTAGTTTAACATGGGTGTTGGATTCGTATAATTCTGAACACTAATTTTTGTTAGGATTTTAGGATCTTTTCTGATTGGCTTTGTTGTTGGTTTTGGATTGCTTAGAACAAGAACACACAATTTGATTACCGAGTTCCCAGTTAAGATAACTCTCGGGTAGGATCTGTCTCCTACAAACTTTCACTATAAATCTGAATGAAGCTTTTACAAAGAATCAACTTTAGAAAGAACACACTTAGAAGAGTTACAATACAAACCAGACTATTGAAACTCTCTCTCTCTCTCTCTTGCTCACGGCATGCCTCCTCTTTTAGGGTTTTTTCAAGATTCATCTTATAACCTAAGAAGAAGGTATTTATACCTTCTTGGCAACACTAGGGTTTTTGTGTTCTGAATTTGGGCTTGTCCTGGCCCATAAATAGGAAGAATAATTTGGCCATTTTACTCCACAAATCTCCACCTTCTTCCTATTTCTTGTTTTCATTCTCAGCTTCTCTTCTTTGAAGCCTCCTTGTTTGCTCCACCGATTCTTCTTAGCTTCTCTCTCGAAGCTCCTTGTTCTCAGCGCCATTTCTGGCGCCATCTCCAACTTCCTTTGAAGCGCACCAGTTCGAAGCTTCTCTCCCAAAACTCCTTTGTTTCAGGTGCCATTTCCGTGCTCCTTCCGAGATTTTCACGGTTTCTCTTCCGGTCTTTGCTTCGTGGCTCTGGTTCTTTGCGCGTCTCTCTCTCTCCCCAGACACCTTTTCTGGCTTCTCCCATGAAGCCTACCTGTCTGCACTGCCGATTAAGCTTCTCCTGAAGCTCTCTCTCCTCACACGCGGCTCCACTTCTTCCGCGATTTTCTGGTGACTTTCCGGCAACTGTCTGGACCCGTTTTCACCGTTTCTCACCCCTTTTTCTTTGTTGCAAGTCGTTTACTGCACCTTCTGCCCGGTGAGCTCCACCTTGAGAGATGTTTCCTGCTGCTTTTCCCCTCACACCCATCCGCCTAGGTAACTTCTGATTTTATCACTGTTTTAAATATACCCTGAAACTAACTTGTTTCTCACTTTGTCTCTGCGAGGTCGAGACAACTACAGTGATGTTCGTAGGAGGCCTTCTCCTTCTCTAGAGGCTCTTGAGAAGTTCACAGCAAAGCTGCGAATTCAAATCAGATATGTCTTTGGTAGCTAGGGTTTCTGGAACTTTGCTTAGCTGAATCTTAGGTAGAATCACACCGCCATTAGCAACAATATTGTAGAACATGTTAGTTCCTAATATCTACAAAGCTTTATACAGAAACCTTAACTTAACTTCCATGCTCAAACTCCCTTTTCGACTCCTGAATTTCTGTAAACCTTGTGAAACATTTTCCTTGTGAGTTTTAGCATCAACATCTACCATATTCTGCTCTGCTACAATTTCTTTAGAGTTTTCAAAAGAAAAGTCTCCACCTTGAACAGTTGAACCTGCCTTAAAAACATTCGGTGTAGGTCCTTGAATTAGATTTTCACTGAAAGTCACTTTCTTTGACTGTCTATCCATAATTCGATCTTGTGTGTAGCTATCTCCTTACTCAGCTTCTTCGTATATGATATGATCCCTGCCTTGCAAACTCTAACTTGAAGATAATACAACCCGTTGTTAAGTTTTCGAGATATTACCTTCTTGCCGTCTTTATTCAACCGCAGTCCAAAATCACCTCCTTGATAACAACAACCTAATTTTTCAAACAGACCAAATGAAATCAAATTTCTACTCAGCTCTGGCATGTATTTCACATCCTTGAGTATCACCATAGAGCCATCTGAGTTCCGAATTCTAATACTCCTTGTTCCTTTGATGTAGTTATGAGTGTTATTAGTCATCAGAACTTTACCTGCATTGATTTCTTTGAAGTCAAACAAAACGTCTTTGTTATGTGTGATGTGTTAAGAACTTCCTGAATCCATTACCCATTCCCTTGTGTCTTGAGTACTAGCTGTTAAGACCACTGGCTGGATAGGCTCTGCCATGTTAGCAGATTCTGCACGTTTCTTTCTCTTAGGACATTCTCTTTTCCAATGCCCTTCATCTCCATAAATGAAACATCCTTTGTTGTTGTTATCAGATTGTTGCCTTGACTTAAATCTGCCTCTGCTCTTCGATCGGCCTCCCCATGTGTTGTCATTATAAAACTAGCTGTTCCACCTACCCCTTGATTCCACATACAAAATCTCATCCTAAGAATTTGGTACCTTTCCCCTTTCGATTAGCTCCCTTTCCTTAGACTTAGTTTCTGCTATGACCTCATTCAACTTTAAAGTATCTCTCCCATACATTAGGGTTTCCTTGAGTTGATCATACTTGTTAGACAGGGAACTTAGAAGTAGAATTGCTTGTACGTCTTCTGAAATTTCAACTCCTATATTGTTGAGATCTGTCACTAGCCTTAGAAAGTCGTCTATATTGGTATCAATGTTTTTAGAGTCATCCATCTTGAAAATGTAGAACCTCAATTGTAGGTAGATCCGATTCGGAAGAGATATCTCCATGTATAACTTGTTTAGGGTATACCACATGGCTGCCGCTGTTTCACACTTAGAGATTTTCCTGAGTACCTGATTCCCCACGTTCAAAACAATCAGATCCTTAGCCTTTTCTGATTTTTCAAACTTTACCGGATCGATATGTGAGTTGCTGCCTTCTATGCCTCCTTTTGCCACGTCACCAGATTTACCTTTTGTAACCACTGAATCCTTGAGCAACTTTTCATCTGTTAGGATATCTTTCAACCCTAAAACCCCAAAGTGAGTCATCATTCTCACTTTCCATAGAGAAAAGTCTCTTGTCCCATCAAACCTGTTAACATCAATCCGTGAACTCATCATTAGGTCTTCAAATCTTTTGTGATTCTGAATTTTCCATCAACCCCAAAACTCCTGTTTCCCAACACACGACTTGCAATAAACCTGGAAGCTTTGATACCGCTTGTTAGGATTTTAGGATCTTTTCTGATTGCCTTTGGTATTGGTTTTGGATTGCTTACAACAAGAACACACAATTTGATTACCGAGTTCCTAGTTAAGGTACCTCTCGGGTAGGATCTGTCTCCTACAAACTTCCACTATAAACTTGAATGAAGATTTTACAAAGAATCAACTTTAGAGAAAACACACTTAGAAGAGTTATAATACAAACCAGACTCTTGAAACTCTCTCTCTCTAATTCTCTCTCTCTTGCTCAAGGCATGCCTCCTCTTTTAGGGGTTTTTCAAGATTCCATCTTATGACCTAGTAAGAAGTTATTTATTCCTTCTTGGCAACACTAGGGTTTTTGTCTTCGGAATTTGGCTTGTCCTGGCCCAGTTATAGGAAGAATAATTTGGGCCATTTTAGTGCAGAAAAAGTTATGGAAGATTTAGTGCGGACAAGTCAAGTTGATCGGCCTGTTAAAATGATCATTCCAAAACTAACCATTGGTGCCCCTTGAGTAAAAGCTTATAAATGAAGCATAATGCATGGCATCACACAATTTGGGATACATTGGATTACTTGGAGGCTTTTTAGTAGCTCTTTCTGTTTCAAATATTTTCACAATATGGAAAATTGAGCTAGTAATGTCGGCATTGGACTCATGTCATTTTGAGCTCTAAATCAACAGTTAAAGACGATTTAGTGCGGACATGTCAAGTTGATCAGCTACTTAAAATTATCGTTCTTAACTAATCATTTGTGATCCTTGACTAAAGGCTAATAAATAACGCATATACAATGCATAACGTAGTTTGGGATGGATTGGTATACTTGGAGGCCTTTTGTAGCTATTTCGGTGTTAAATTTTGTCACAATATAAAAAAATTGGGCTAGCTTAACGTGGGTTTTGGATTCATTTCAATATGAACTCTAAATTGAAAGTTACAGACGATTTAGTGCGGACATGTCTAGTTGATCATCCAGTTGAAATGATCATTCTAAACTAATCATTGGTGCTCCTTGAAGAAAGACTTATAAATGAAACATAATACATGGCATCACACAGTTTGAGATATATTAGATTACTTTGAGACTTTTTCATAGGTCTTTCAGTTTAAATGTCTGGACATGTAAGGTTGATCAGCTAGTTAAAATGATCTTTCTAAATGGGTCATTGGTGCTGCTTGAGTAAACGCTTATAAAGAAGCATAATCCATGTCATCCCGCAGTGTAAGATAGATTGGATTACTATTTTGGTGTTAAACTTTTTCATAATATAGTATATTGAGCTACCTTAACGTGGTCGTTGGATTTGTGTCATTCTGAACTCTAAATCAAAAGTTACGGACGATTTAGTGTGGACATGTCAAGTTTATCAGCCAGTTAAAATGATAATTCTAAACTGATCATTGGTGCTCCTTGAGTAAAGGCTGATAAATGAAGCATAATGCATGGCTTCATGCAGTTTGGGACACATTGGATTACATGGAGGTTTTTTTGTAGCTCTTTCAGTCTCAAATGTTGTCACATTATGGAAAATTGAGCTAGGTTAAGGTGGGGTTGGACTCATGTTATTTTGAGCTCTAAATCAAAAGTTAAATACGATTTAGTGCAGACATGTCAAGTTAATCAGCTAGTTAAAATGATCCTTCTAAACTAATCATTGGTACTCCTTAAGTAAAGACTTATAATTGAAGTATAATGCATGAAATCACGCAGTTCGGGATGCATTGGATTACTTATAGGCTTTTTTGTAGCTCTTCAGTCTCAAATGTTGCTACAATATAGAAGATTGAGCTCGCTTAAGGTGGTCATTGGATTTTTGTCATTCTGAACTCTAAATCAAAAGTTACAGACGATTTAGTGCGAACAAGTGAAGTTGATCGGCCAGTTAAAATGATCATTCCAAACTTATCATTGGTGCTCCTTGTGTAAAGGCTTATAAATGAAGAATAATGCATGACATCACACAGTTTGGAATACGTTGGATTACTTGTAGGCTTTGTAGTTACTCTTTCAGTCTCAAATGTTGTCACAATATAGAAAATTGAGCTAGTTAATGTGGGCGTTGGAATCATGTCATTTTGAGCTCTAAATCAAAAGTTAAAGATGGTTTAAAGAGGATATGTCAAGTTGATCAGCTAGTTAAAATGATCATTCTTAACTTATCATCTGTGCTCCTTGACTAAAGGCTTATAAATGAAGCGTAATACAATGCATCACGCAATTTAAGATTGATTGCATTACTTGGAGACTTTTTTTGTAACTATTTCGGTGTTTAATTTTGTCACCATATATAAAATATTGAGCTAGCTTAACGTGGGTGATGGATTCATGTTATTCTGAACTCTACATCAAAAGTTACAGAAGATTTAGTGCTTACATGTCAAGATCGGCTAGTTAAAATGATCATTCTAAACTAATCATTGGTGCTCCTTGATTAAACGCCTTTAAATGAATCATAATGCATGGCATCACGCAATTCGGGATACATTCTATTACTTGATTGCTTTGTCGTAGCTCTTTCAGTCTCAAATATTGTTACAATATAGAAAATTGAGGTAGGTTAACATGGGCCTTAGACTCGTATCATTCTGAACTCTAAATCAAAAGTTCTGGACGATTTAGTGTGGACATGTCAAATTGATCGGTCGGTTCAAATGATAATTCTAAACTGATCATTGGTGCTCCTTGAGTAAAGACTTATAAGTAAAGCATAATGCATGGCATCACACAGTTTGGGAAACATTGGATTACTTGTAGGCTTTTCGTAGCTCTTTTAGTCTCAAATGTTGTCACAATATTGAAAATTGAACAAGTATAATGTGGGCGTTAGATTCGTCATTCTTAACTCCAAATCAAAAGTTACAGACGATTTAGTGCGGACATGTCAAGTTGATCAACCAGTTAAAATGATCATTCTAAACTGATCATTGGTGTTCCTTGAGTAAAGGCTTATAAATGAAGCGTAATGTATGGCATCATGCAGTTTGGAATAGATTGTATTACTTCAAGGCTTTGTAGTACCTCTTTTAGGCTGAAATGTTCTCCCAATATGGAAAATTGATTGAGCTTAATCTGGGCGTTAGACTCATGACATTTTGAGCTTTAAATCAAAAGTTAAAGTCGATTTACTATAGACATGTCAAGTTGATCAGCTAGTTAAAATGATGATTCTAAAATGATCATTGGTGCTCCTTGAGTAAAGGCTTATAAAGAAGCATAATGCATGGCATCACACAGGTTGCAATAGATTATATTATTTGGAGGCTTCTTTGTTGCTATTTCGGTGTTAAATTTTGTCACAATATAGAATATTGAAATAGCTTAACGTGGGTGTTGGATTTGTGTCATTCTAAACTAAACATTGGTGCTCCTTGAGTAAAGGCTTATAAATGAAACATAATGCATGACATCACATAGTTTGGGATACACGGGATTACTTGGATGCTTTGTCGTATCTCTTTAAGTCTCAAATGTTGTCAGAACATAGAAAATTGAGCTAGCTGAACGTGGCCGTTGGACTCATGTTATTTTGAGCTCTAAATCAAAAGTTAAAGACGATTTAGTGCAGATATGTGAAGTTGATCAGCTAGTTAAAATGATCATTCTAAACTGATCATTGGTGCTTCTTGGGAAACGGCTTATAAAGAAGCATAATGCATGGCATCACGCGGTTTGGGTTAGATTGGATTACTTGGAGGATTTTTCATTGCGATTTGGTGTTAAATTTTGTCAAAATATAGAGTATTGAGCTAGCTTAACGTGGGAGTTGGATTTCCGTGTCATTTTGAACTTTAAATCAAAAGGTACGGACGATTTAGTGGGGATATGTCAAGTTGATCGGACAGTTAAAATGATAATTCTAAATTGATCATTGGTGCTCCTTGAGTAAAAGCTTATAAATGAAGTATAATGCATGGCTTCACGTATTTTTGGATACATTGGAACACTTGGAGGTTTTGACGTAGCTCTCTCGGTGTCAAATGTTGTCACAATATAGAAAATTGAGCTAGCTTAACCTGGGCGTTTGATTCGTGTCATTCTGAAATTTAAATCAAAAGTTTTAGACAATTTAATGCAGACATGTCATGTTGATTGGCTAGTTAAACTGATAATTCTTAACTAATCATTGGTGCTCGTTATGTAAAGGCTTATAAATGAAGCATAATGCACGGCATCACAAAGTTTTGATACATTGGATTACTTAGAAGCTTTTTCATAGATCTTTCAGTCTCAAATGTTGTCACAATATTGAAAATTGAGCAAGCTTAATGTGCGCGTTAGATTTGGGTCATTCTGAACTCAAAATCAAAAGTTACGGACAATTTAGTATGGACATGTCAAGTGGATTGACCAATTAAAATGATCATACTATACTACTCATCTGTGTTCCTTGAGTAAAGGCTTATAAATGAAGCATAATGCATGGCATCACGCAGTTTGGGATATATTGGACTACTTGGAGGTTTTTTCGTAGCTCTTTAAGTTTCAAATGTTGTCACAATATGGAAAATCGAGCTAGTTTAAGGTGGTTGTTGGAATCATGTTATTTTGAGCTCTAAATCAAAAGTTAAAGACGATTTAGTGTAGACATGTCAAGTTGATCAGCAAGTTAAAATTATCATTCTAAACTGATCACTGGTGCTTCCTGGGTAAAGACTTATAAAGAAGCATAACACATGTCATCACGCGGTTTGGGATAGATTGGATTACTTGGAGGCTTTTTCTTTGAGATTTCGGTGTTAAATTTTGTCACAATATAGAGTATTGAACTAGCTTAATATGGGCATTGGATTTCCATGTCATTCTATACTCTAAATCAAAAGTTATGGACGATTTAGTGCGGACATGCCAAGTTGATCGGCCAGTTAAAATGATAATTCTAAACTGATCATTGGTGCTCCTTGAGTAACGTCTAATAAATGAAGCATAATGAATGGCATCACTTAGTTTTGGATAAAGGGGATTACATGGAGGTTTTTTCGTAGCTCTTTCAGTCTCAAATGTTGTCACAATATGTAAAATTGAGCTACCTTAAGGTGTGGTTGGACTCATGTTATACTGACCTCTAAGTCAAAAGTTAAATACGATTTAGTGCATAGATGTCAAGTTGATGAACTAGTTAAAATGATAATTCTAAACTGATCATTGGTGCTCCTCTAGTGACGGTTTATAAATGAAGCATAATGCATGGAATCACGCAGTTTGGTATACAATAGATTACTTGGAGGCTTTGTAGTAGCTCTTTCATTCTCAGGTGTTTTCACGATATGGAAAATTGAGATAGCTTAATGTGGGCATTGGACTCATGTTATTTTCAGCTCTAAATCAAAAGATTAACACGATTTAGTGCGGATATGTCGAGTTGATCAGCTCTAAATCAAAAATGATCATTCTAAACTGGATCATTGGTGATCCTTGATTATAGGCTTATAAATGAAGCATAATGCATGGCATCACGCAATTTTGGATAGATTGGATTACTTGGCGGGCTTTTTGTAGATATTTTGGTGTTAAAATTTGTCACAATATTGAAAATTGAGCTAGCTTAAACTGGGCGATGGATTCATGTCATTCTGAACTCTAAATCAAAAGGTCAATCAATTTAGTGCTGACATGTCAAGTTGATCGACCAGTTAAAATGATCATTCTAAACTGATCACTGGTGCTCCTTGAGTAAAGTTTTATAAATGCAACATAATGCATGGCTTTACGCACTTTGGGATACTTTGGATTTCTTGGAGGCTTTTCGTAGCTCTATCAGTCTCAAATGTTTTCACAATATGGAAAATATAGCTCCTTGAGCATAACGAATGGCTCCTTGAGTAAAGGTTTTTTTGTTGCTATTTTAGTGTTAAATTTTGTCATAATATAGAATATTGAGCTAGCTTAACGTTGACGTTGGATTCGTGTCATTCTGAACTCTAAATAAAAAGTACAGATGATTTAGTGCAGCCATGTCAAGTTGATCGGCTAGTTAAAATGATCATTGGTGCTCCTTGAGTAAGGGCTTATAAATGAAGCATAATGTATGGCATCATGCAGTTTGGGATACATTGGATTACTTGGAGGCTTTGTCGTACCTCTTTCAGTCTAAAATGTTGTCACAATATAGAAAATTGAGCTAGCTCAACGTGGGCATTGTATTCGTGTCTATCAGAACTCTGAATCAAAAGTTATGGACGATTTAGTGCGGACATGTCAAGTTGCTTGACCAGTTAAAATCATCATTTTAAACTGATCATAGGTGCTCCTTGAGTAAAGGCTTATAAATGAAGCATAATGCATGTCATCTCGCAATGTGGGATACATTGGATTACTTGTAGGTTTTTTCGTACTTCTATTAGTCTTAATGGTTATCACAATATGGAAAATTGAGCTTGTTTATTGTGGGCGCTGGACTCATGTTATTTCAAGCTCTAAATCAAAAGTTCAAGGCGATTTAGTGCGGACATGTCACGTTGATCAGCTAGTTAAATGATCATTCCAATCTAATCACTGGTGTTCCTTGAGTAAAGGCTTATAAATGAAGCATAATGCATGGCTTCACCCAGTTTGGGATACATTGTACTACTTGTACAGTTTGCCGTAGCTCTTTCAGTCTCAAATATTGACACAATATAGAAATTTGATCTATATTAATGTGGGCGTTGGATTCGTGTCGTTTTAAACTTTAAATCAAAAGTTCTGAAAGATTTAAGGCGGACATGTCATGTTGATCGGCCAGTTAAAATGATAATTCTAAACAAATCATTGGTGCTCCTTTAGTAAAGGCTTATAAATGAAGGATAAGGCATGACATCACGCAGTTTGGGATAAATTGGATTACTTAGAAGCTTTTTCGTAGCTCTTTTAGTCTCAAATGTTGCACGATATGGAAAATGGAGCTAGCTTAATGTGGGCGTTGGACTCATGTAATTTTGAGCTCAAAATCAAAAGTTAAAGACAATTTAGTGCGGAAATGTCATGTTGATCAGCTAGTCAAAAGGATCATTCTAAACTGATCATTGGTGCTCATTGAGTAAAGGCTTATAAAGAAGCGTAATGCATGGCATCACACAGTTTGGGATAGATGTGAGTACATGGAGACTTTTTCGTAGCTATTTTGGTGTGAAATTATGTCACAATATTGAAACTTGAGCTAGCTTAACGTGGATGTTGGATTAGTGTCGTTCTGAACTCTAAATCAAAAGTTATGGACAATTTAGTACAGACATGTCAAGTTGATCGGTCACTTAAAATGATCATTCTACACTTAGCATTGGTGCTGCTTGAGTAAGGGCTTATAAATGAAGCATAATGCAGAGCTTCATGCAGTTTGGGGTACATTGGATTACTTGGAGACTTTGCGTCGCTCTTTTAGTCCCAAATGTTGTCACAGTATAGAAAATTGAGCTATTTTAACGTGGAAGTTGGATTCGTGTCATTCTGAACTCTAAATCAAAAGTTATAGACGATTTAGTACCAACATGTCAAGTTGATCGGCCTTTTAAAATGATCATTCTAATCTGATCAATGGTGCTCCTTGAGTAAAGGCTTAAAAATGAAGCATAATGCATGGAATCACGTAGATTGGGATACATTGGATTACTTCGAGGCTTTGTCGCAGCTCTTTTAGTTTCTAATGTTGGCACAATATAGAAAATTGAGCTAGCTTCGTGTCATCTAAACTCTAAATCAAAAGTTGTAGATGATTTAGTCTGTACATGTCAAGTTGATCGGTCAGGTAAAATTATCATTCTAAACCGATCATTGGTGCTCCTTGAGTAAAGTCTTATAAATGAAGCATAACGGATGGCATCATGCAGTTTGGGTTGCATTGGATAACTTGGAGGCTTTTTCGTTGCTCTTTTAGTCTCAAATGTTGTCATAATATGGAAAATTAAGCTAGCTTGACGTGGGTGTTGGACTCATGTCATTATGAGCTTTAAATTAAAAGTTAAAGACGATTTAGTGCAAACATGTAAAGTTGGTCCGCTAGTTAAAGTGATCATTCTCAACTGATCATTGGTGCTCCTTGAGTATAGGCTTATAAATGAAGCATAATGTGTGGTATCACGCAGTTCAGGATAGATTGGATACTTAGCTATTTCGGACCAAATTTTTTTCACAATTTAGAAAATTGAGCTAGTTTAACGTGGGCATTTGATTTGTGTCACTTTGAACTCTATATCAAAAGTTGTAGACGATTTAGTGCGGATATATCAAGTTGATAGGCCAGTTAATATGATCATTCTAAATTGATCATTGGTGTTCATTAAGTAAAAACTTATAAGTGAAGCATAATGCATTGCATCACGCAGTGTAGGATACATTGGATTACTTGGAGGCTTTGTCGTAGCTCTTTAAGTCTCAAATGTTGTCACAATATAGGAAACGGAGCTAGCTTAACGTAGGCCTTCGATTCGTGTAATTCTGAACTCTAAATCAAAAGTTATAGACGATTTATTGTGGACATGTCAAATTGATCGGTTTGTTAAAATGATCATTCTAAACTGATCATTGGTGCTCCTTAAGTTAGGGGTAATAAATGAAGCATAATGCATGGCATCATGCAGTTAGGGATACATTGGATTACATGGAGGGTTTTTCATAGCTCTTTCACTCACAAATACTGTCACATTATTGAACATTGAGCTAGCTTAACGTGGGCGATGGTTTGTGTAATTGTGAACTCTAAAGAAAAAGTTATGGACAATTTAGTGCGGAGATATCAAGGTTATCGGCTAGTTAAAATGATCATTCTAAACTGATCATTAGTGCTCTTAGGTAAAGGATTATAAATGAAGCATATGGCATCACGCTGTTTGGGATACAATGGATTACTTGGAGGGATGTTCATAGCTCTTTCCTCTGAAATTTCGTCACAGTTTGGAAAATTGAGCTAGCTTAACGTGGGCGTTGGAGTCGTGTCATTGTGAACTCTAAATTAGATGTTACGGACGATTCAGTGCGAAAATATTAAGTTGATCGTCCAGTTAAAATGATCATTCAAAATTGATCATTGGTGCTCCTTGAGTAACGACTTATAAATGAACCACAATGCATGGAATCATGCAGTTTTAGATGCATTGGATTACTTGGAGGTTTCTTCGTAACTCTTTCAGTTTCAAATGTTGTCACAATATGTAAAATTGAGATAGCTTAAGGTGGGCGTTGGACTCATGTTATTTTGAGCTCTGAACCAAAAGTTAAAGACGATTTAGTGCGGACAGGTCAAGTTGATCAACTAGTTAAAATGATCATTCTAAATTTATCATTGGTGCTCCTTGAGTAAAGGCTTATAAATGAAGTATAACGCATCACATCATCCATTTTGAGATAGATTGGATTCCTTGGAGGCTTTTTCGTGGCTATTTTGGTCTTAAATTTTATCACAATGTAGAAAATTTAGCTAGCTTAACGTGGGCATGTTATTCGTGTCATTTTGAACTCTAAATAAAAAGTTCCAAATGGTTTAGTGGGGACATGTCAAGTTGATCGGCCTGTTAAAATAATCATTCTAAACTGATCATCGGTGTTCCTTGAGTAAAGGCTAATAAATGAAGCATAATGCGTGGCATCACGCAGTTTGGGATACATTGTATTACTTCAAGGCTTTCTATTAGCTCTTTCAGTCTCAAATGTTCTCACAATATGCAAACTTGTTCTAGCTTAATGTGGGCGTTTGATTCGTGTCATTCTAGCTTAACGTGGGCGTTGGATTCGTGTCATTCTAAACTCTAAATCACAAGATACTGATGATTTAGTGCGGACATGTCAAATTGATTGGCTAGTTAAAATGATAATTCTAAAATTATCATTAGTGCGCATTGAGTAAAGGCTTATAAATGAAGCGTAATGCATGGCTTCACGGTGTTTGGGATACATTGGGTTACTTGGAGATTTTTCGTAGCTCTTTCAGTCTCAATTATTGTCACAATATGGAAAATTGAGCTAGCTTCAGGTGGCAGTTGGACTCATGTTATTCTGAGCTCCAAACCAAAAGTTAAATCCGATTAAGTGCATACATGTCAAGTTGATCAGCTAGTTAAAATGATCATTCTAAACTTGTCATT
Organism: Pugionium cornutum; assembly: GCA_018901935.1. Classification (NCBI taxonomy): domain Eukaryota; kingdom Viridiplantae; phylum Streptophyta; class Magnoliopsida; order Brassicales; family Brassicaceae; genus Pugionium; species Pugionium cornutum. The sequence goes on from JAENJI010000632.1 coordinate 28,477, forward strand.
CGTGCTCCTTGAGTAAGGGCTCATAAATGAAGTATAATGCATCACATAACGCATATGGGGAAAGACTGGATTACTTGAAGGCTTTTTCGTAGCTATTTTGGTCTCAAATTTTATCACAATATAGAAAATTGAGGTAGCATTACATGGGTGTTTGATTCGTGTTATTTTGAACTATAAATCAAAAGTTCCAGACAATTTAGTGCGCACATATCAAATTGATAAGCCAGTTAAAATAATCATTCTAAACTTTTCATTGGTGCTCCTTGAGTAAAGGCTTATAAATGAAGCATAATGCATGGCATCACGCAGTTTGCGATACATTATATTACTCGAAGGCTTTGTTACAGTCTCAAATGTTGTTACAATATAGAAAATTTGGCTAGCTTAATGTGGGCGTTGGATTTGTGTAATTCTTAACTTTAAACCAAAAGTTGTAGACGATTGAGTGTGGACATGTCAAGTTTATCGGCCAGTTAAAATGATCATTCTAAACTGATCATTGGTGTGACTTGCGTAAAGGCTTACAAATGAAGCATAATGCATGACATCACACAGTTTTGGATATATTGTATTATTTCGAGGCTTTCTAGTACCTCTTTCAGTCTCAAATGTTCTCACAATATGAAAAATTAATCTAGCTTAATGTGGGTGTTGGACTCATGTTATTTTGAGCTCTAAATAAAAACTTAAAGACGATTTAGTCTCAAATGTTGTTACAATATGGAAAATTGAGGCGTTGAGTTCGTGTCATTTTGAACTTTAAATCAAATGTTACGAACGATCAAGTGTGAACATGTAAACTTCATCCACCAGTTAAAATTATCATTCTAAACTGATCATTGATGCTCTTTGAGAAAAGGCTTATAAAAGAAGCGTAATGCATGGCATCACACAATATGGGATAGATTGGATTACTTGGATGCTTTGTTATACCGCTTTGATTCTCAGATTTTGTCACAATATAGAAAATTGAGCTAGCTTAAGGAGGACATTGGATTCGTGTCATCCTAAATTCTAAATGAAAAGTTATGGACCATTTAGTGTGCACATGTCAAGTTGATCGGCCAGTTTAAATGATCATTCTAAACTGATCATTGGTGCTCCTCGAGTAAAGGCTTATAAATGAAGCATAATGCGAGGCTTCACACAGTTAGGGATACATTGGATTATGTGGAGGTTTTTTCGTAGCTCTTTTAGTCTCAAATGCTGTCACAATATGGAAAATTTAGCTAGCTTAAGGCGAGCATTGGACTCATGATATTTTGAGCTCTAAATCAAATGTTAAACACGATTTAGTGCCTACATGTCAGGTTGATAAGCTAGTTAAAATGAACATTCTAAACTGATCATTGGTGTTCCTAAATTAAAGGCTTATAAATGAAGCTTATTGCATTGCATCACACAGTTTGAGGTATATTGTATTACTTCGGGGCTTTGTAGTAGTTGTTTCAGTCTCAAATGTTCTCACAATATGGAAAATTGATCTAGCTTAATGTGGTCGTTAGATTAATGTTATTTTGAGCTCTAAATCAAAAGTTAAAGATGATTTACTGTGGACATGTCATATTGATCAGCTAGTTAAAATGATCATTCTAAACACATCATTGGTGCTCCTTGAGTAAAGGCTTATATAAAAAAGCATAATGCATGGCATCACATAGTTTGGGATAGATTGGATTACTTGGAGGCTTTTTTGTTGCTATTTCGGTGTTAAATTTTGTCACAATATATAATATTGAACTAGCTTAACGTGGGTGTTGGATTCGTGTCATTCTAAATTTTAAATTACAAGATACTGATGATTTAGTGCAGATATGTCAAATTGATCGGCTAGTTAAAATGATATTCTAAACTTATCATTAGTGCGCATTGAGTAAAGGCTTATAAATGAAGCGTAATGCATGGCTTCAAGCTGTTTGGGATACATTGGGTTACTTGGAGATTTCTTCGTAGCTCTTTCAGTCTCAATTATTGTCACAATATGGAAAATTGAGCTAGCTTAAGGTGGGCGTTGGACTCATGTTATTCTGAGCTCCAAACCAAAATTTAAATCCGATTTAGTGTGTACATGTCAAGTTGATCAGCTAGTTAAAATGATCATTCTAAACTTGTCATTCGTGCTCCTTGAGTAAGGGCTCAGAAATGAAGTATAATGCATCACATAACGCATGTTGGGATAGATTGGATTACTTGGAGGCCTTTTCAAGGCTATTTTGGTCTCAAATTTTATCACAATATAGAAAATTGAGCTAGCTTTACGTGGGTAACTGGGTGTTTGATTCGTGTCATTTTGAACTATAAATCAAAAGTTCCGGACGATTCAGTGCGCACATATCAAGTTGATCAGCCAGTTAAAATAATCATTCTAAACTTTCCATTGGTGCTCCCTGAGTAAAGGCTTATAAATGAAGCATAATGCATGGCATCACGCAGTTTGGGATACATTGTATTACTCGAAGGCTTTGTTACAGTCTCAAATGTTGTTACAATATAAAAAATTCGGCCAACTTAATGTGGGCGTTGGATTTGTGTAATTCTAAACTTTAAACCAAAAGTTGCAGATGATTGAGTGCGGACATTTCAAGTTGATCGGCCAGTTAAAATGATCATTCTAAACTGATCGTTGGTGTTACTTGAGTAAAGGCTTACAAATACAGCATAATGCATGACATCACGCAGTTTTTGATGCATTGTATCACTTCGAGGCTTTCTAGTACCTCTTTCAGTCTAAAATGTTCTCACAATATGAAATATTGATCTAGCTTAATGTGGGTGTTGGATACATGTTATTTTGAGCTCTAAATCAAAACTTAAAGACGATTTAGTCTCAAATGTTGTCACAATACGGAAACTTGAGGCGTTGGGTTCTTGTAATTTTTAATTTTAAATCAAATGTTACGAATGATTAAGTGTGAACATGTAAAGTACATCCGCCAGTTAAAATTATCATTCTAAACTAATCATTGATGCTCTTTGAGAAAAGGCTTATAAAAGAAGCGTAATGCATGGCATCACACAATATGGGATAGATTGGATTACTTGGATGCTTGTCATTCGTGCTCCTTGAGTAAGGACTCATAAATGAAGTATAATGCATCACATAACGCATGTTGGGATAGATTGGATTACTTGGAGGCCTTTTCAAGGCTATTTTGGTCTCAAATTTTATCACAATATGGAAAATTTAGCTAGCTTTACGTGGGTAACTGGGTTTTTGATTCGTGTCATTTTGAACTATAAATCAAAAGTTCCGGACGATTTAGTGCGCACATATCAAGTTGATCAGCCAGGTAAAATAATCATTCTAAACTTTTCATTGGTGCTCCCTGAGTAAAGACTTATAAATGAAGCATAATGCATGGCATCACGCAGTGTGGGATACATTGTATTACTCGAAGGCTTTGTTACAGTCTCAAATGTTGTTACAATATAAAAAATTGGGCCAACTTAATGTGGGCGTTGGATTTGTGTAATTCTAAACTTTAAACCAAAAGTTGCAGACGATTGAGTGCGGACATTTCCAGTTGATCGGCCAAGTAAAATGATCATTCTAAACTGATCATTGGTGTTACTTGAGTAAAGGCTTACAAATGAAGCATAATGCATGACATCACGCAGTTTTTGATGCATTGTATCACTTCGAAGCTTTCTAGTACCTCTTTCAGTCTCAAATGTTCTCACAATATGAAATATTGATCTAGCTTAATGTGGGCGTTGGACTCATGTTATTTTGAGCTCTAAATCAAAACTTAAGAGACGATTTAGTCTCAAATGTTGTCACAATACGGAAAATTGAGGCGTTGGGTTCATGTAATTTTTAATTTTAAATCAAATGTTACGAATGATTAAGTGTGAACATGTAAAGTACATCCGCCAGTTAAAATTATCATTCTAAACTGATCATTGATGCTCTTTGAGAAAAGGCTTATAAAAGAAGCGTAATACATGGCATCACACAATATGGGATAGATTGGATTACTTGGATGCTTGTCATTCGTGCTCCTTGAGTAAGGGCTCATAAATGAAGTAGAATGCATCACATAACGCATGTTGGGATAGATTGGATTACTTGGAGGCCTTTTCAAGGCTATTTTGGTTTCAAATTTTATCACAATATAGAAAATTGAGCTAGCTTTACGTGGGTAACTGGGTGTTTGATTCGTGTCATTTTGAACTATAAATCAAAAGTTCCGGACGATTTAGTGCGTACATATCAAGTTGATCAGCCAGTTAAAATAATCATTCTAAACTTTTAATTGGTGCTCCCTGAGTAAAGGCTTATAAATGAAGCATAATGCATGGCATCACGCAGTTTGGGATACATTGTATTACTCGAAGGCTTTGTTACAGTCTCAAATGTTGTTACAATATAAAAAATTGGGCCAACTTAATGTGGGCGTTGGATTTGTGTAATTCTAAACTATAAACCAAAAGTTGCAGATGATTGAGTGCGGACATTTCAAGTTGATCGGCCAGTTAAAATGATCATTCTAAACTGATCGTTGGTGTTACTTGAGTAAAGGCTTACAAATACAGCATAATGCATGACATCACGCAGTTTTTGATGCATTGTATCACTTCGAGGCTTTCTAGTACCTCTTTCAGTCTAAAATGTTCTCACAATATGAAATATTGATCTAGCTTAATGTGGGTGTTGGATACATGTTATTTTGAGCTCTAAATCAAAACTTAAAGACGATTTAGTCTCAAATGTTGTCACAATACGGAAAATTGAGGCGTTGGGTTCTTGTAATTTTTAATTTAAAATCAAATGTTACGAATGATTAAGTGTGAACATGTAAAGTACATCCGCCAGTTAAAATTATCATTCTAAACTAATCATTGATGCTCTTTGAGAAAAGGCTTATAAAAGAAGCGTAATGCATGGCATCACACAATATGGGATAGATTGGATTACTTGGATGCTTGTCATTCGTGCTCCTTGAGTAAGGACTCATAAATGAAGTATAATGCATCACATAACGCATGTTGGGATAGATTGGATTACTTGGAGGCCTTTTCAAGGCTATTTTGGTCTCAAATTTTATCACAATATGGAAAATTTAGCTAGCTTTACGTGGGTAACTGGGTTTTTGATTCGTGTCATTTTGAACTATATATCAAAAGTTCCGGACGATTTAGTGCGCACATATCAAGTTGATCAGCCAGGTAAAATAATCATTCTAAACTTTTCATTGGTGCTCCCTGAGTAAAGACTTATAAATGAAGCATAATGCATAGCATCACGCAGTTTGGGATACATTGTATTACTCGAAGGCTTTGTTACAGTCTCAAATGTTGTTACAATATAGAAAATTGGGCTAGCTTAATGTGGGCATTGGATTTGTGTAATTCTAAACTTTAAACCAAAAGTTGCAGACGATTGAGTGCGGACATTTCCAGTTGATCGGCCAAGTAAAATGATCATTCTAAACTGATCATTGGTGTTACTTGAGTAAAGGCTTACAAATGAAGCATAATGCATGACATCACGCAGTTTTTGATGCATTGTATTACTTCGAGGCTTTCTTGTACCTCTTTCAGTCTCAAATGTTCTCACAATATGAAATATTGATCTAGCTTAATGTGGGCGTTGGACTCATGTTATTTTGAGCTCTAAATCAAAACTTAAGAGACGACTTAGTCTCAAATGTTGTCACAATACGGAAAATTGAGGCGTTGGGTTCATGTAATTTTTAATTTTAAATCAAATGTTACGAATGATTAAGTGTGAACATGTAAAGTACATCCGCCAGTTAAAATTATCATTCTAAACTGATCATTGATGCTCTTTGAGAAAACGCTTATAAAAGAAGCGTAATACATGGCATCACACAATATGGGATAGATTGGATTACTTGGATGCTTGTCATTCGTGCTCCTTGAGTAAGGGCTCATAAATGAAGTAGAATGCATCACATAACGCATGTTGGGATAGATTGGATTACTCGGAGGCCTTTTCAAGGCTATTTTGGTTTCAAATTTTATCACAATATAGAAAATTGAGCTTGCTTTACGTGGGTAACTGGGTGTTTGATTCTTGTCATTTTGAACTTTAAATCAAAAGTTCCGGACGATTTAGTGCGTACATATCAAGTTGATCAGCCAGTTAAAATAATCATTCTAAACTTTTAATTGGTGCTCCCTGAGTAAAGGCTTATAAATGAAGCATAATGCATGGCATCACGTAGTTTGGGATACATTGTAGTACTCGAAGGCTTTGTTACAGTCTCAAATGTTGTTACAATATAGAAAATTGGGCTAGCTTAATGTGGGCGTTGGATTTGTGTAATTCTAAACTTTAAACCAAAAGTTGCAGACGATTGAGTGCGGACATTTCCAGTTGATCGGCCAAGTAAAATGATCATTCTAAACTGATCATTGGTGTTACTTGAGTAAAGGCTTACAAATGAAGCATAATGCATGACATCACGCAGTTTTTGATGCATTGTATTACTTCGAGGCTTTCTTGTACCTCTTTCAGTCTCAAATGTTCTCACAATATGAAATATTGATCTAGCTTAATGTGGGCGTTCGACTCATGTTATTTTGAGCTCTAAATCAAAACTTAAGAGACGATTTAGTCTCAAATGTTGTCACAATACGGAAAATTGAGGCGTTGGGTTCATGTAATTTTTAATTTTAAATCAAATGTTACGAATGATTAAGTGTGAACATGTAAAGTACATCCGCCAGTTAAAATTAGCATTCTAAACTGATCATTGGTGCTCTTTGAGAAAAGGCTTATAAAAGAAGCGTAATACATGACATCACACAATATGGGATAGATTGGATTACTTGGATGCCTGTCATTCGTGCTCCTTGAGTAAGGGCTCATAAATGAAGTAGAATGCATCACATAACGCATGTTGGGATAGATTGGATTACTTGGAGGCCTTTTCAAGGCTATTTTGCTTTCAAATTTTATCACAATATAGAAAATTGAGCTAGCTTTACGTGGGTAACTGGGTGTTTGATTCGTGTCATTTTGAACTATAAATCAAAAGTTCCGGACGATTTAGTGTGTACATATCAAGTTGATCAGCCAGTTAAAATAATCATTCTAAACTTTTAATTGGTGCTCCCTGAGTAAAGGCTTATAAATGAAGCATAATCCATGGCATCACGCAGTTTGGGATACATTGTATTACTCGAAGGCTTTGTTACAGTCTCAAATGTTGTTACAATATAGAAAATTGGGCGAGCTTAATGTGGGCGTTTGATTTGTGTAATTCTAAACTTTAAACCAAAAGTTGCAGACGACTGAGTGCGGACATTTCAAGTTGATCGGCCAGTTAAAATGATCATTCTAAACTGATCATTGGTGTTACTTGAGTAAAGGCTTACAAATGAAGCATAATGCATGACATCACGCAGGTTTTGATGCATTGTATCACTTCGAGGCTTTCTAGTACCTCTTTCAGTCTAAAATGTTCTCACAATATGAAATATTGATCTAGCTTAATGTGGGTGTTGGATACATGTTATTTTGAGCTCTAAATCAAAACTTAAAGACGATTTAGTCTCAAATGTTGTCACAATACGGAAAATTGAGGCGTTGGGTTCTTGTAATTTTTAATTTTAAATCAAATGTTATGAATGATTAAGTGTGAACATGTAAAGTACATCCGCCAGTTAAAATTATCATTCTAAACTAATCATTGATGCTCTTTGAGAAATGGCTTATAAAAGAAGTGTAATGCATGGCATCACACAATATGGGATAGATTGGATTACTTGGATGCTTGTCATTCGTGCTCCTTGAGTAAGGGCTCATAAATGAAGTATAATGCATCACATAACGCATGTTGGGATAGATTGGATTACTTGGAGGCCTTTTCAAGGCTATTTTGGTCTCAAATTTTATCACAATATGGAAAATTTAGCTAGCTTTACGTGGGTAACTGGGTTTTTGATTCGTGTCATTTTGAACTATAAATCAAAAGTTCCGGACGATTTAGTGCGCACATATCAAGTTGATCAGCCAGTTAAAATAATCATTCTAAACTTTTCATTGATGCTCCCTGAGTAAAGGCTTATAAATGAAGCATAATGCATGGCATCACGCAGTTTGGGATACATTGTATTACTCGAAGGCTTTGTTACAGTCTCAAATGTTGTTACAATATAGAAAATTGGGCTAGCTTAATGTGGGCGTTGGATTTGTGTAATTCTAAACTTTAAACCAAAAGTTGCAGACGATTGAGTGCGGACATTTCCAGTTGATCGGCCAAGTAAAATGATCATTCTAAACTGATCATTGGTGTTACTTGAGTAAAGGCTTACAAATGAAGCATAATGCATGACATCACGCAGTTTTTGATGCATTGTATTACTTCGAGGCTTTCTTGTACCTCTTTCAGTCTCAAATGTTCTCACAATATGAAATATTGATCTAGCTTAATGTGGGCGTTGGACTCATGTTATTTTGAGCTCTAAATCAAAAATTAAGAGACGATTTAGTCTTAAATGTTGTCACAATACGGAAAATTGAGGCGTTGGGTTCATGTAATTTTTAATTTTAAATCAAATGTTACGAATGATTAAGTGTGAACATGTAAAGTACATCCGCCAGTTAAAATTATCATTCTAAACTGATCATTGATGCTCTTTGAGAAAAGGCTTATAAAAGAAGCGTAATACATGGCATCACACAATATGGGATAGATTGGATTACTTGGATGCTTGTCATTCGTGCTCCTTGAGTAAGGGCTCATAAATGAAGTAGAATGCATCACATAACGCATGTAGGGATAGATTGGATTTCTTGGAGGCCTTTTCAAGGCTATTTTGGTTTCAAATTTTATCACAATATAGAAAATTGAGCTAGCTTTACATGGGTAACTGGGTGTTTGATTCGTGTCATTTTGAACTATAAATCAAAAGTTCCGGACGATTTAGTGCGTACATATCAAGTTGATCAGCCAGTTAAAATAATCATTCTAAACTTTTAATTGGTGCTCCCTGAGTATAGGCTTATAAATGAAGCATAATGCATGGCATCATGCAGTTTGGGATACATTGTATTACTCGAAGGCTTTGTTACAGTCTCAAATGTTGTTACAATATAGAAAATTGGGCGAGCTTAATGTGGGCGTTGGATTTGTGTAATTCTAAACTTTAAACCAAAAGTTGCATACTATTGAGTGCGGACATTTCAAGTTGATCGGCCAGTTAAAATGATTATTCTAAACTGATCGTTGGTGTTACTTGAGTAAAGGCTTACAAATGAAGCATAATGCATGACATCACGCAGTTTTTGATGCATTGCATTACTTCGAGGCTTTCTAGTACCTCTTTCAGTCTCAAATGTTCTCACAATTTGAAATATTGATCTAGCTTAATGTGGGCGTTGGACTCATGTTATTTTGAGCTCTAAATCAAAACTTAAAGACGATTTAGTCTCAAATGTTGTCACAATACGGAAAATTGAGGCGTTGGGTTCTTGTAATTTTTAATTTTAAATCAAATGTTACGAATGATTAAGTGTGAACATGTAAAGTACATCCGCCAGTTAAAATTATCATTCTAAACTGATCATTGATGCTCTTTGAGAAAAGACTTATAAAAGAAGCGTAATGCATGGCATCACACAATATGGGATAGATTGGATTACTTGGATGCTTTGTCATAGCGCTTTGAGTCTCAGATTTTGGCACAATATAGAAAATTGAGCTAGCTTAAGGAGGACATTGGATTCGTTTCATTCTAAATTTTAAATGAAAAGTTATGGACCATTTAGTGTGCACATGTCAAGTTGATCGGCCAGTTAAAATGATCATTCTAAACTGATCATTGGTGCTCCTCGAGTAAAGGCTTATAAATGAAGCATAATACGAGGCTTCACGTAGTTAGGGATACATTGGATTATGTGGAGGTTTTTTCGTAGCTCTTTTAGTCTCAAATGCTGTCAGAATATGGAAAATTTAGCTAGCTTAAGGTGAGCGTTGGACTCATGATATTTTGAGCTCTAAATCAAATGTTAAACACGATTTAGTCCCTACATGTCAGGTTGATCAGTTGGTTAAAATGATCATTCTAAACTGATCATTGTTGTTCCTAAAGCAAAGGCTTATAAATGAAGCTTATTGCATGGCATCACGCAGTTTGGGATACATTGTATTTCTTCGAGGCTTTGTAGTAGCTCTTTCAGTCTCAAATGTTCTCACCATATGGAAAATTGATCTAGCTTAATGTGGTCGTTAGATTAATATTATTTTGAGCTCTAAATCAAAAGTTATAGATGATTTAGTGCGGACATGTCATGTTGATCAGCAAAGTAAAATGATCTTTCAAAACGCATCATTGGTGCTCCTTGAGTAAAGGCTTATAAAGAAGCATAATGCACGACATTACGCAGTTTGGGATAGAATGGATTACTTGGAGGCTCTTTTGTTGCTATTTCGGTGTTAAATTTTTGCACTATATAAAATATTGAGCTAGCGTAACGTGGGCGTTGGATTCGTGTCATTTTAAACCCTAAATCACAAGATACAAACGATTTATTGCGTACATGTCAAGTTGATTGGCTAGTTAAAATGATAATTCTAAACTGATCATTGGTGCGCATTGAATAATGACTTATAAATGAAGCATAATGCATGGCATAACGCAGTTTGGGATAGACTGTATTACTCAAAGGCTTTGCTGTAGCTCTTACAGTCTCAAATAATGTGGGCGTTGGATTTGTATTATTCTGAACTCTAAACCAAAAGTTGCAGACGGTTTAGTGTGGACAAGTCAAGTTGATAAGCGAGTGAAAATGATCATTCTAAACTGATCACTGGTGTTTCTTGAGTAAAGACTTATAAATGAAGCATAATGCATGACATCACGTAGATTGGGATACATTGTACTTCTTTGAGGCTTTCTAGTAGCTCTTTTAGTCTCAAATGTTCTCACAATATGCAAAATTGATCTAGCTTAATGTGGGCATTGGACTCATGTTATTTTGAGCATTAAACCAAGAGTTAAACACGATTTAGTCTCAAATGTTGTCACAATATGGAAAATTGAGGCGTTGGATTCATGTCATTTTGAACCTTAAATCCAAAGTTACAAACAATTAAGTGTGAACATGTAAAGTTCATCCGCTAGTTAAAATTATCTTTCTAAACTGATCATTGGAGCTCCTTGAGAAAAGGCTTATAATTGAGGCATAATGCATGGCATCACACACTATGGGATAGATTGGATTGCTTGGATGCTTTGTCATAGCGCTTTGAGTCTCAAAGTTTTTCAAAATATGGAAAATTTAGCTAGGTTAACCAAGACATTGGATTCGTGTCATTCTACATTCTAAATGAAAAGTTACAGACCATTTAGTGTGCACATGCCAATGTTATCGCCCACTTAAAATGATCATTCTAAATTGATCTTTGGTGCTCCTTGCGTAAAGGCTTATAAATAAAGCACAATGCATGACTTCACGTAGTTTGGGATATATTGGATTACGTGGAGGTTTTTTTCGCATCTCTTTCAGTCTCAAATACTGTCACAATATGGAGAATTGAGCTAGCTAAAGGTGGGCGTTGGACTCATGTTATTTTGAGCTCTAAACCAAAAGTTAAAGACGATTTGGTGCGGAAATCTCAAGTTGATCAGCTAGTTAAAATGATCATTCTAAACTGATTATAGGTACTCGTTGAATAATTGCCTATAAATGAATCATAAGCATCGCATCACGCACTGTGGGATAGACTGTATTACTTGGAGGCTTTTTGGTTGCTATTTTGGTCTTAAATTTATGGAAAATTGAGCTAGCTTAAGGTGAGCGCTGGAATCATCTTATTTTGAGCTCTAAATCAAATGTTAAATAGGATTTAGTGTCAACATGTCAGGTTGATCAGCTAGTTAAAATGATCATTCTAAACTGATCATTGTTTTTCTTAAAGTAATGGCTTATAAATGAAGCATATTGCATGGCATCATGCAGTTTGCGATACATTGTATTACGTCGAGGCTTTGTAGTAGCTCTTGCAGTCACAAATGTTCTCACAATATGGAAAATTGATCTAGCTTAATGTGGTCGTTAGATTACTTTTATTTTGAGCTCTAAACCAAAAGTTAAAGATGACTGAGTGTGGACATATCATGTTGATCAGCTAGTTGAAATGATCATTCTAAACGCATCATTTGTTCTCCTTGAGTAAAGGCTTATAAAGAAGCATAATGCATGGCATCACACAGTTTGGGATAGACTGGATTACTTGGAGGGTTTTTTGTTGCTATTTCGGTGTTAAATTTTGTCACAATATAGAATATTGAGCTGACTTAATGTGGGTATTGGATTCGTGTCATTCAGAACTCTAAATCACAAGATACAAACGATTTAGTGCAGACATGTCAAGTTGATTGGCTAGTTAAAATGATAATTCTAAACTGATCATTGGTGCTCATTGAGTAAAGGCTTGTAAATGAAGTGTAATGCATGGCTTCACGCAGTTTGGGATACATTGGATTACTTGGAGGTTTCTTCGTAGCTCTTTCCGTTTCAAATGTTGTCACAATATAGAAAATTGAGCTAGCTTGAGGTGGGCATTGGACTCATGTGATTGAGCTCTAAACCAAAAGTTAAAGACGATCTGGTTTGGACATCTCAAGTTGATCAGCTAGTTAAAATGATCATTCTAAACTGATCATTGGTGCCTGTTGAAAAAATGCTAATAAAGGATGCATAATGCATCGCATCGCGCTGTGTGGGATAGACTGTATAACTTGGAGGCTTTTTGGTTGCTATTTTGGTCTTAAATTTAGTGAAAATTGAGCTAGCTTAGCGTGGGCGTTGGATTCGTTTCATTTTGAACTCTAAATCAAAAGTTACAGACGATATTGTGCAGACATGTCAAGCCTATCTGCCAGTTAAAATGATCATTCTAAACTGATCATTGGTTTCCCTGGGTAAAGGCTTATAAATGAAGCTTAATGTGTGGTATCACACAGTTTTGGGATACATTATATTTGTTGTAGGCTTTGTCGTAGCTCTTTCAGTCTCAAATGTTGTTACAATATTAAAAATTGAGCTAGCTTAACAAGGGTATTGGATTCGTGTAATTCTAAACTATAAATCAAAAGTTATGGCGATTTACTGCAGAAATGTCAAGTTGATCGGTCAGTTAAAATGATTATTCCAAACTGATCATTGGTGCTCCTTGAGTAAATGCTTATAAATGAAGCATAATACATGGCACCACACAGTTTGGGATACATTGGATTACTTGGATGCTTTGTCATAGCGCTTTGAGTCTCAATGTTTTTCAAAATATGGAAACTTTAGCTAGGTTAAGCAAGACTTTGGATTCGTGTCATTCTAAATTTTAAATGAAAAGTTACAGACCATTTAGTGTGCACATGTCAAGGTTATCGCCCAGTTAAAATGATCATTCTAAACTGATCATTGGTGCTCCTTGCGTAAAGGCTTATGAATGAAGAATAATGCAAGGCTTCACGTAGTTTGGGATATATTGCATTACGTGGAGGCTTTTTCGTATCTCTTTCAGTCTCAAATGCTGTGACAATATGGAAAATTGAGCTAGCTAAAGGTGGGCGTTGGACTCATGTTATTTTGAGCTCTAAACCAAAAGTTATAGACGATTTGGTGCGGACATCTCAAGTTGATCAGCTAGTTAAAATGATCATTCTAAACTGATTATTGGTACTCATTGAATAATTGCTTATAAATGAATCATAATGTATCGCATCACGCAGTGTGGGATAGACTGTATTACTTGGAGGCTTTTCGGTTGCTATTTTGGTCTTAAATTTATGGAAAATTGAGCTAGCTTAAGGTGAGCGTTGGACTCATCTTATTTTAAGCTCCAAATCAAATGTTAAACAGGATTTAGTGTCAACATTTCAGGTTGATCAGCTAGTTAAAATGATCATTCTAAACTGATCATTGTTTTTCCTAAAGTAATGGCTTATAAATGAAGCATATTGCATGGCATCATGCAGTTTGGGATACATTGTATTACGTCGACGCTTTGTAGTAGCTCTTGCAGTCTCAAATGTTCTCACAATATGGAAAATTGATCTAGCTTAATGTGGTCGTTAGATTAAATTTATTTTGAACTCTAAACCAAAAGTTAAAGATGACTGAGTGTGGACATAGCATGTTGATCAGCTAGTTGAAATGGTCATTCTAAACGCATCATTTGTTCTCCTTGAGTAAAGGCTTATAAAGAAGCATAATGCATGGCATCACGCAGTTTGGGATAGACTGGATTACTTGGAGGCTATTTTGTTGCTATTTAGGTGCTAAAGTTTCTCACAATATAGAATATTGAGCTGAATTAATGTGGGTATTGGATTCGTGTCATTCAGAACTCTAAATCACAAGATACAGACGATTTAGTGCAGACATGTCAAGTTGATTGGCTAGTTAAAATGATAATTCTAAACTGATCATTGGTGCTCATTGAGTAAAGGCTTGTAAATGAAGTGTAATGCATGGCTTCACGCAGTTTGGGATACATTGGATTACTTGGAGGTTTCTTCGTAGCTCTTTCAGTTTCAAATGTTGTCACAATATGGAAAATTGAGCTAGCTTAAGGTGGGTATTGGCCTCATGTGATTTTGAGCTCTAAACCAAAAGTTAAAGACGATCTGGCTTGGACATCTCAAGTTGATCAGCTAGTTAAAATGATCATTCTAAATTGATCATTGGTGCCTGTTGAAAAAATGCTTATAAATGATGCATAATGCATCGCATCGCGCTGTGGGATAGACTGTATAACTTGGAGCCTTTTTGGTTGCTATTTTGGTCTTAAATGTAGTGAAAATTGAGCTAGCTTAGCGTGGGCGTTGGATTCGTGTCATTTTGAACTCTAAATCAAAAGTTACGGACGATATTGTGCAGACATGTCAAGCCTATCGGCCAGTTAAAATGATCATTCTAAACTGATCATTGGTTTCCCTGGGTAAAGGCTTATAAATGAAGCTTAATGTGTGGTATCACACAGTTTGGGACACATTATATTTGTTGTAGGCTTTGTCGTAGCTCTTTCAGTCTCAAATGTTGTTACAATATTAAAAATTGAGCTAGCTTAACAAGGGCATTGGATTCGTGTAATTCTAAACTCTAAATCAAAAGTTATGGCGATTTACTGCGGAAATGTCAAGTTGATAGGTCAGTTAAAATGATTATTCCAAACTGATCATTGGTGCTCCTTGAGTAAAGGCTTATAAATGAAGCATAATACATGGCACCACACAGTTTGGGATACATTGGATTACTTGGATGCTTTGTCATAGCGCTTTGAGTCTCAAAGTTTTTCAAAATATGGAAAATTTAGCTAGGTTAAGCAAGACATTGGATTCGTGTCATTCTAAATTCTAAATGAAAAGTTAGAGACCATTTAGTGTGCACATGTCAAGGTTATTGCCCAGTTCAAATGATCATTCTAAACTAATCATTGGTGCTCCTTGCGTAATGGCTTATAAATGAAGAATAATGCATGGCTTCACGTAGTTTGGGATATACTGGATTACGTGGAGGTTTTTTTCGTATCTCTTTCAGTCTCAAATGCTGTCACAATATGGAAAATTGAGCTAGCTAAATGTGGGCGTTGGACTCATGTTATTTTGAGCTCCAAACCAAAAGTTAAAGACGAATTGGTGCGGACATCTCAAGTTGATCAGCTAGTTAAAATGATCGTTCTAAACTGATTATTGGTACTCGTTGAATAATTGCTTATAAATGAATCATAATGTATCGCATCACACAGTGTGGGATAAACTGTATTACTTGGAGGCTTTTTGGTTGCTATTTTGGTCTTAAATTTATGGAAAATTGAGCTAGCTTTAGGTGAGCGTTGGACTCATCTTATTTGAGCTCTAAATCAAAAGTTAAACAGGATTTAGTGTCAACATTTCAGGTTGATCACCTAGTTAAAATTATCATTCTAAAATGATCATTGTTTTTCCTAAAGTAATGGCTTATAAATGAAGCATATTGCATGGCATCATGCAGTTTGGGATACATTGTAGTACGTCGAGGCTTTGTAGTAGCTCTTGCAGTCTCAAATGTTCTCACAATATGGAAAATTGATCTAGCTTAATGTGGTCATTAGATTAATTTAATTTTGAGCTCTAAACCAAAAGTTAAAGATGACTGAGTGGGGACATATCATGTTGATCAGCTAGTTAAAATGATCATTCTAAACGCATCATTTCTTCTCCTTGACTAAAGGCTTATAAAGAAGCATAATGCATGGCATCACGCATTTTGGGATACATTGTTTTACTTCGAGGCTTTCTAGTCGCTCTTTTAGTCTCAATTGTTTTCACAATATGGAAAATTGATCGAGCTTAATGTAGGCGTTGACTCATGTTATTTTGAGCTCTAAATCAAAACGTAAAGACGATTTAGTGCAGACGATTTAGTGCAGACCTTTCAGATTGATCAGCTAGTTAAAATGATCATTCTAAACTGATCATTGGTGCTCCTTGAGTAAAGGCTTATAAAGAAGCATAATGCATGGTATCACGCAGTTTGGGATAGATTGGTATACTTGCAGGCTTTTTCGTTTCTATTTCCGTGTTAAATTTTGTCACAATATAAAGTATTGAGCTAGATTAACGTGGGCGTTGGATTCGTGTCATTCAGAACTCTAAATCAAATGTTAAGGACGATTTAGTGCAAACATGTCAAGGTTATCGGCTAGTTAAAATGATAATTCTTAACTTATTAGTGGTGCTCCTTGAGTAAGTGCTTATAAATGGAGCATAATGCTTGGCTTCACGCAGTTTGGGATACATTGGATTACTTGGAGGTTTTTTCGTAGCTCTTTCAGTCACACATGTGGTCACAATATGGAAAATTGAGCTAGGTTAAGGTGGGCGTTGGACAAATGTTATTTTGAGCTCTAAATCAATAGTTAAAGACGATTTAGTGCGGACATGTCAAGTTGATCAACTAGTTAAAATGACAATTCTAAACTGATCATTGGTACTTCTTGAGTAAAGGTTTATAAATGAAATATATGCATTGCATCATGCATTTTGGGATAGATTGGATTACTTGGAGTCCTTTCATGGCTATTTTGGTCATTAATTATGTCACAATATAGAAAAATTGAGCTAGCTTAACATGGGCGTTGGATTCGTGTTATTTTGAACTCTAAATCAAAAGTTACGGATTATTCATTGTGCACGTGTCAAGTTGATCGGCTAGTCAAAATGATAATTCTAAACTGATCATTGGTGCTGCTTGAGTAAAGGCTAATAAATGAAGCATAATGAGTGGCATCACGCAATTTGGGATACATTGTATTACTTGAAGGCTTTGTCGTAGCTCTTTTAGTTTCAAATGTTGTTACAATATAGAAAATTGAGCTACCTTAACGTGAGCATTGGATTCGTGTAATTCCGAACCCTAAATCAAAAGTTATCGAAGATTTAGTGCGGACATGTCAAGTTGATCAGCCAATTAAATGATCATTCTAAACTGATCTTTGGTGCTCCTTCAGTAAAGGCTAATATATGAAGTGTAATGTGTGGCATCACACAGTTTGGTATACATTGTATTACTTGAAGGCTTTGTTGTGGGACTTTGAGTCTCTAATGTTGTTACAATATAGAAAATTGAGCTAGCTTAACGTGTGCGCTGGATTCGTGTAATGCTGAACTCTAAACCAAAAGTTACGGACGATTTAGTCCGCACATGTCAAGTTGATCGGCCAGTTCAAATGATCATTCTAAACTGATCATTGGTGTTCCTTGAGTAAGGGTTTATAAATGAAGCATAATGCATGGCATCACGCATTTTGGGATACATTGTATTACTTCAAGGCTTTGTAGTAGCTCTTTCACTCTCAATTGATCTCAAAATATTGAAAACTGATCAATCTTAATGGAGGGGTTGGAGTCATGTTATTTTGAGCTCTAAATCAAAAATTAAAGACGATTTAGTGCACACATGTCAGGTTGATCAGCTAGTTAATATGATCATTCTAAACTGATCACTGGTGCTCCTTGAGTAAAGGCTAATAAAGAAGCATAATGCATGGTGTCACACATTTTGGGATAGATTGGATTACTTGGAGGCTTTTTTGTTGCTATTTCGGTGTTAAATTTTGTCACAGTATAGAACAATGAGCTAGCTTTATGTGGGCGTTGGATTCGTGTCATTCTGACTCTAAATCAAAAGTTACGGACTATTTAGTGTGTACATGTCAAGTTTATCGGCTAGTTAAAATGAAAATTTTAAATTGATCAGTAGTGCTCCTTGAGTAAATGCTCATAAATGAAGTATAATGAATGGCTTCACGTTATTTACGATACATTGGATTAGTTGGAGATTTTTTTGTAGTTCTTTTAGTCACACATGTTGTCACAATATGGAAAATTCAGCTAGTCTAAGGTGGGCGTAGGACTCATGTTATTTTGAGCTCCAAATCAAAAGTTAAAAAACGATTTAGTGCACACATGTCAAGGTTATCAACTAATTAAAATGATCATTCTACTGATCATTGGTGATGCTTGAGTAAAGTCTAATAAATGAAGTATGTGCATCACAACATGCATTTTGGGATAGATTAGATTACTTGGAGGCTTTTTCGTGGCTATTTTTGTCTTAACTTTTGTCACAATATAGAAAATTGAGCTAGCTTAACATGGGCTTTGGATTCGTGTCATTTTGAACTCTAAATCAAAAGTTACGGACGATTTATTGCGAACATGTCAAGTTGATCGGCCAATTAAAATGATCATTCTAAACAAATCAAGGTGCTCCTTGAGTAAAGGCTAATAACTGAAGCATAGTGTGTGGCATCACGTAGTTTGGGATACATTGAATTACTTGAAGGCCTTGTCGTAGCTATTTCAGTCTCAAATGTTGTTCCAATATAGAAAATTGTGCTAGCTTAACGTGGGCGTTGATCCGTGTAATTCCGAACTATAAATCAAAAGTTACGGACGATTTAGTGCGGACATGTCAAGTTGATCAGCCAGTTAAAATGATAATTCTAAACTGATCATTGGTGCTACTTGAGTAAAGGCTTATAAATGAAACATAATGCGTGGCTTCATGCGGTTTGGGATACATTGGATTATTTGGAGGTTTTTTCGTTGCTCTTTCAGTCTCAAAAGTTGTCACAATAAGGAACATTGATCAAGCTTAAGGTGGGCATTGGATTACTCAACTTAATTTGAGCTCTAAAGCAAATGTCAAAGACGATTTAGTGCGGACATGTCAAGTTGATCAGCTAGTTAAAATGATCATTCTAAACTGATCATTTGTGCTACTTGAGTAAACGCTTATAAATGAATCATAATGCATCGCATCACGCATTTTAGGATAGATTAGATTACTTGGAGGCCTTTTCGTGGCTAT